>CAWUFW010020597.1:0-146628 GCA_963921515.1 Calotriton arnoldi | reverse complement strand
CAGTTGGTGCTGGAGGCTAGGGCTACTCGGAGCCCAAAGCACGACTTCTTGGGAGACCCAGAAGAGGATGCACTTGCAAATGTGCTTGGTGTCCAGGGGTCACGGTCTCAAGTCACCCACGATAGCCACGGGCCTCAGCTTTGCTGGGGACTCAGGGTAACATCGGGGAAGTCTGAGAATCCACCTCTGGTGATGCGATGACTTCGGCGTCCGACGGGAGCTTCAGAAATGCGAACCGGACAGATGCTTCTTTGGTGCCTGCCAAGCAGGGGAGTCACTCCTTGACCCCAAGGGAGATTCTTCTGTCCTCTAATCGTGAGTAGAGAGTCGAAGGTCCAGGATTCAGTTTCAGAGTTTCGTCCAGGGATAATCTAAAGTCCTAAGGACTGGGCTCCTATCTTTATACTAAAGATAGGGGTTGGACTACTCTGTGGCCCCACCTATGGGTGGGTCAGGGCAGAGGGGTGGCTACACCCCTTTCCCTTTGTCCAGTTCGCGCCAAAGCAGGGGCTGCAAGCCCCTGATCCGGTTTGAACTGGGGTATGCACAGGGACACCAAATGTGCCCCCAGTGCAGGACTTCAAAGCACCCGAAAGTGCTCCCGCCCAGCCCCAATACACATTATCCTGTCTGGGGAGGTGGTCACACCTCCCTGGGACAGGAAACCTATTGTCCAGGCCTCCCCTGCCGGAGTTTCGTCCAGCAGCAGGAGGCCAGACTCGTGTCTGTGGCAGCAGCATCCATTTTGTGATGCCAGGGCTCTGGAAAGAAGTTACCGGACTAGTCAGAGTTAACATGTCTTTCCCTCTAGAAGGGTGGAATGCTACCCCCGCCGCCAGGATTGGCGGGGGGTAGTATTCCAAGATGTTTGACACCAAACACGACATGTTTAGGTGCAGCCATTCCAAAGTTAGCATTTTACCGCGAGGATATAATGCGCTTAAGAGTATATGGTCAGGCTGCACTACAAACAGCATCAGAGATGGTCTCCGAACGCTGCAGAGGGGCCCTGCTCATGCAGGGGCACCCTCTCACATAGGAACCATGCACTCTGCCTTTAGGATTGATAAGGCCTGCCTTAGGAGTGACTTATAGGTTTATATGTGTGTATGTATTTAGTGATATAGGTAACCTATATCACAGTAAGGGGTGCATGCACCACCTTACCCAGGCTGCAGTAGCAGACCTGTGGTGTCAGTTTGGATGGCCTTCCAGGGGTGGCATAATACATGCTGCAGCCCCTGGCAGGCCTCTGAGGTACCTATGCCCTTGGTACATAGTATACCATATACTAGGGACTTATAAGGGCACTCCAGATCCCAATCAGTGATGTGCCTAAGGCACATGGAAACCATTTTAGAGAGGAAGCAGCTAGGCTGGGGTTCTGATTAGCAGGGCCCCAGCCAGACTAATGTCGAAAAACAGTGAAGCATCAGCAAAAAGTGGGGGTACCCATGTGAAGCAGATCCTACTCTCCTACACAACCCCCCCAAACGTAGGGACATTAAACTAACCTTGCCCAGTTAAGTCTTCATGTTCTAAGTGGAAATACCTAGAGAGTCCATCTGCATTCGCATGGTTACTCCCAGGCCTATGTTCCACTGTAAAGTCCATCCCCTGTAGGGAAATGGACCACCTAAGCAGTTTGGGGTTTTCACCCTTCATTTGTTTTAGCCATAAGAGGGGCTTATGGTCTGTCTGAACCAGGAAGTGTGTACCAAACAAGTATGGCCTCAACTTCTTCAGAGCCCAGACCACAGCAAAGGCCTCCCTCTCTATGGCTGACCAACGTTTCTCTCTAAGGGTCAGCCTTCTGCTAATGAAAGCTACTGGCTGATCCTGACCTTCTTCATTCAATTGTGACAGTACAGCCCCTACCCCCAATTCAGATGCATCAGTTTGAACAATGAACTTCTTGGAGTAATCAGGACTCTGCAGAATTGGAGCAGTGCACATGGCCTGCTTCAGGTCATCAAATGCCTTTTGACAGCTAACTGTCCACTGAACCTTTTGGGCATTTTCTTAGAAGTTAAGTCATTCAGGGGTGTCACTATTGATCCATACCCCTTGACAAATCTCCTATAGTACCCAGTCAGGCCTAAGAAGGCTCTCACCTGAGTCTGGGTAGTGGGAGCAGTCCAGTCCATGATGGTCTGGATCTTGCTCTGCAAAGGTTGAACCTGGCCTCCACCCACAAGGTGGCCCAGGTACACAACCTGACTCTGCCCTATCTGGCACTTAGTGGCCTTGATAGTCAGGCCTGCTTTTTGCAGGGCCTGTAAAACATTCCTGAGGTGGACCAGGTGATCCTCCCAGGTGGAGCTAAAGACAGCAATATCATCTAGATATGCTGCACTATAGGCTTCCAGTCCTGTGAGAACTGTATTCACCAAGCTCTGGAAAGTGGCAGGTGCATTCTTCAGACCAAAGGGCATTACCACAAATTTATAATGCCCACTAGGGGTTGAGAATGCTGTTTTGGGCTTTGCAGCATCAGCTAGTCTGATCTGCCAGTAGCCAGCTGTTAGGTCAAATGTGCTGAGATATTTGGCAGAGGCCAAAGTATCTATGAGCTCATCTGCCCTGGGTATTGGATGGGCATCAGTCCTAGTGACTGCATTGAGACCCCTGTAGTCCACACAAAACCTCATCTCTCTTTTTCCACCACTGGTGTGAGGTTTTGGTACAAGGACTACTGGACTAGCCCAAGGGCTATCTGAGGGTTCAATAACTCCCAAATCCAACATTTTCTGGACTTCAGTCCTGATACAGTCCCTGACATGGTCAGGTTGCCTATAAATCTTGTTTTTAATAGGCAGACTGTCCCCAGTGTCCACTTCATGAGTGCACCAGGTGGTCTGACTGGGTGTCAGTGAAAACATATGTCTAAACTGATTGAGGACTTGCCTGCAATCAGTTTGTTGCTGGGTAGTGAGGCTGCCTGCCAAGGCTACACCATCAACTGACCCATCGTCAGGGTTCTGTGAGAGCAGGTCAGGGAGTGGGTCACTCTCTTCCTCCTGCCCTTCATCAGTAGCCATGAGCAAGCCCATGTCTGCCCTGTCCACATATGGTTTTAACCTGTTGACAAGGAGAACCCTGTGGGGACTCCTGGGTGTTCCTAGGTCCACTAAGTAAGTGACCTCACCCTTCTGCTCAACAATAGTGTGGGGTCCACTCCATTTATCTTGGAGAGCTGCTGGGGCCACTGGCTCCAACACCCACACCTTCTGTCCTGGCTGGTAAACAGTCAGAACAGCCTTTGGTCATGCCAGGCCTTTTGAAGTTCCTGGCTAGCCTCAAGGTTTTTGGTTGCCTTTTTCATGTACTCAGCCATCCTGGAGCGGAGACCAAGTACATAGTCCACTATATCTTGCTTTGGGGGCTTGAGAGGTAACTCCCATCCTTCCTTCACCAAGCACAGTGGACCCCTCACAGGGTGGCCAAACAGAAGTTCAAAAGGGCTGTAACCAACCCCTTCTGAGGCACCTCCCTATATGCGAATAAAAGGCAGGGCAAGAGTATGTCCCATCTACGCCTAAGCTTTTCTGGGAGCCCTTTAATCATGCCCTTTAAGGTTTTGTTGAATCTCTCAACTAAACCATTGCATTGCGGGTGATAGGGTGTGGTGAACTTATAAGTCACTCCACACTCCTTCCACATTGCTTTTAAGTACCCAGACATAAAGTTAGCACCCCTGTCTGAGACTACCTCCTTAGGAAAGCCCACTCTTGAGAAAATTCCCAGGAGGGCCCTTGCCACCACAGGTGCTGTAGTGGTCCTGAGGGGAATAGCTTCTGGGTACCTGGTGGCATGATCCACTACCACCAGGATAAACCTGTGCCCAGAGGCTGTTTGGGGATCCATGGGACCAACAATGTCAATCCCTACCCTTTCAAAGGGCACCCCCACCACAGGTAGTGGTATCAGGGGGCCTTTGTAGTGCCACCTGCCTTGCCACTGGCTTGGCAGGTTACACAGGAGCGACAAAACTCCTTACTGTCTTCAGACATGTGGGGCCAGTGAAAGTGAGGGACAATTCTGTCCCAAGTCTTGTTCTGGCCCAGGTGACCTGCTAAGGGAATATCATGGGCTAGGGTCAATAGGAAGCCCCTGAACTTCAGAGGTATAACCAACCTCCTGGTAGCACCAGGCTTGGGGTCTCTACTCTCTGAGTACAGGAGTCCATCATCCCAATACACTGTATGGGGACCACTAGCTTTCCCAGCAGCCTCAGCAGCAGCTTGCTGTCTGAGGGGTTCAAGGGAGGGGCAGCTCTGCTGCTCCTGGCTCAGATCCGCCCTAGAAGGTCCCCCTGTCCCCAAGAACTCAACCTGTTCAGGTTCCAGTTCCTCTGGGACAGTTCCTTCTTCAGGGCTGAGATCATCCCCCTCAAGGGACTGATCTTCCTCCTGAGCCAAGGGGGAAGGCACTGCCTTAACCCTACTACTCCTCCCCTTGGAAGGCACTTGGTCCATTCTTCCAGAATCCAAGGCCTGTTCAGTGCTAGACATTTTGGCTTGTGACCTGGTCACAGCAAACACATCTGCAGGGATCCCCAGCATTTCTGCATGGGTCCTGAGCTCCACTTCTGCCCAAGCAGAAGTCTCTAAGTCATTGCCAAGCAAGCATTCGACTGGTAGGTTTGCACTCACCACAACCTTCTTAAGGCCAGTTACCCCTCCCCAGGAGAAGTTAACAACTGCCAGAGTATGGTCTGTTCTGACATTGCTAGCATTGGTCACTTGGTACATCTCACCAAGTATAACTTGCCCAGGATTCACAAGGTCTTGTGTCACCATTGTGACACTTGCCCCTGTGTCCCTAAATGCCAAAGCCTCACGTCCATTGATTAAAGGCTGTTGTCTGTACTTGCCCAGATTACTGGGACTCACAGTGGAGGTCACATCCATGCCTCCATCACAGACTAACACAGCCTGAGTCAGTTCTCTGACTAGGTCAGAGCCCAACTCAGTTCCCAGGGTGAACCCTACTAAACCCTTGGCTGGAGCACTTCCACCAACTGTACTAGGGGGAACAGGTGCCTTAGGGGCATTGGTGGGTGCTGGACTGGAGTCTTTGGACTTGGTGCAATCACTGGTCCAGTGGGTCTTTTGCTTACAGACCTTGCACCATGGTTTTCGTTGGCCTTTCCCTTTGGTAGACTGTGAATCCCCACCAGAAGAAGATTTTTGGGGGCCTGATGAAGACTTTTGATCTTTACCCTTCTCCCCACCCTTGTCAGAGTTCATAGCATCTTGCTTCTTGGTTTCCCCACCTTGGTTCTGTACCTTCTGCTTCACCCTGGTTCTGACCCATTTGTCTGCCTTCTTTCCCAATTCTTGGGGAGAGGTCAGATCAGAGTCTACCAGGTATTGATGCAACAGCTGATTTTGACAGTTATTAAGAATCTGCTCCCTCATTATCAAATTGTACAATCCTGAGAAGTCACACACCTTACTGCCCATCAACCAGCCTTCCAGAGCCTTGGCAGAACAATCCACATAGTCTACCCAGTCTTGAGTCTGTGCTTTTTGGGTGTCTCTGAACTTCAACCTGTACTGTTCAGTGGTTAGGCCAAACCCATCAATAAGAGCACTCTTCAAGACCTTGTAATTATCAGCATCCTCCTCTCTAACAGTGAGGAGCTTATCTCTACCTTTGTCAGCAAAGGAGAGCCACAAGATTGCTGCCCACTGCTCCTGAGGGACCTTCTGTACCTTACAGGCCCTCTCTAGAGCAGTTATCCACTTGTGGATGTCATCCCCATTCTGATAGGGAGGGACAATCTTGCTCAGGTTCCTATGGTCATAGGACCTTTCCCTATCTCTAGGGATCTGGCTGCCACCATGGGACTCTAGTCCCAACTTTCTTTTCTCTCTAAAGAGATCTAGGGACTCCCTGTCTAAGGCTACTTGCTTCCTTCTGAGTTCAAGCTGAGCTTCCTCATATTGAATCAGCCTCTTTCTTCTCTCATGAGAGGATTCCCTCCTATGAGATGAGACAGAGCTCCCTATTGAGGTGCCAGAGTGGTTAGACTCCTGAGAAGAAGATCTAGACCTTCTGGGCACACTCACAATCCTTCCTGGGGGGCAAAGGGGGCCTCATTCTGATCCTCCTCTTCCTCCTCCTCAGGAGGGGTTGGATTATCCAGGTCAGGGTCATTGTCACCCTCCTGGCCAGTTTCAGAGGGGGGGCTGGGGGTACTGGTACCCCCATTCCCAACCTCTTCTTCTGCCCCACCCTCAGCTCCTACCCCTTCAGTCCCCAAGGGCTTACTAAGGTCATAAGCCACCAACAACTCCTTGAGGTGTTGGGTGGTGGGGCTTTGGCCTGTCCTTATTTTTCTCAAGTTGCATAAAGCTCTCAATTCCAAGAATGGGAGTGTATCATACTTGGAGGGTGGAAGCTCAATGGCTTCCTGCAAGGATTCTCTGGATCCTGCCCTTAAAGACATTACTAGTGTGGTGTGGTGTATGCACTACCTACTCTAGTGTGGCCTACTAAACTCTCTTGAGTTGTAGAAAGGGTTGTGCTATCCCTTAACACACAACTCTAAGTTCAGTAGAACTTACTGTATTCTAAGCTTAAATTATATGTACCTTAGGTACCTTTAGTGGTTTTCAGTTGATCAATTCAATTGAGATTATCTGGTAAAACAATAGCAAGCTGGAATCCGACACGCTGCTCACCAATGTGAGAAGTTGGCCTGGTATATGCTGTCCACTAATTATAGTGGGCACCTTGCACCAGTCCAAACAACCCCTTATTGGAGATAGGTTAAAGACAACCTTATTGAAAGCTATCCTAGTGGGAGCTATGGAGAGCAGCCTTCAGGCTAAGTCTTGAAGGAATGTAAAGCAGCTTGTTTTACCAGTTTATAATCTCTTGAGTGATCAAATGAAAGAGCACCACACCAGGTATATATTCAAAATATATGTATTTATTGCTAAACACACCCCTCTAGTCTCTTTATGAGGCTAGAGTTCGAAGTACCTAAGTTAGAAGTTATTTAAACACAGTAATAGCACAAATACACGTTTGGGCCCTAGGGGCGTACCAAACCATATACCAATAAAGTGGTATGCGAACCACGACTGAACTAGACACTAGGCCTAGAGCCTCTAGAAGTGCTCGGACCACAAGGAACCACCCAAGGTAGTGACACAGGGGACCCACGGGAGACGCGTGCAGTGTAAATACACAACCGCGATACGCCGTTGACTTCTATGGAGAAAGTCGGGATCGGGAAATTAGAGAAAAGGGACACTTAAAAGAGGACTTGGACAAAACCCTTTGAGATCTAGGACTTTGAAGAGTCTCTATCCACGGGAGCACCGGAGTACTCGTGTTACCTCACCCAGGGAAGCCGGGTGCATAGGTGCCTTTCGGGGTCGGGTTTCGTCGTCGATTCGAATGGCGATCTGCTGCAAAGTGCTGCTGGCGACCAAGAGAAAAGTGTCCGGGTGGATCCAAGAGTGGATCGGAGTTCTGAAGAACCTGAAAGCAGAGGGGACAGAGTCTGGGTCACTAGCCAGTGACCAGGAAGGCGATGGACAGATGCCCACCGATGTCGAGTGCTTCAGGTGCGTTGACGGTCGTCTTGACTCTTCAGCCACGAGGTCCCGGAGGCGTTGTCGGTGACCAGGAGCAGGATTCGGGCTGGTACATGATGTCTGTCGAGTGCTGAGGTGTTGGCGACCAGATTAGACTCAACAAGCCTTGGCAACGGCAAGTCTTGGTGAAGATGTAGATCGTCGATGGTGCAGACCAGCAAGGTCTGTGGAACTCACCCAGCAAGGGTAAGTGAGGGCAGGCCTGGAGCAACCAGGATGCCAAGTTAGAAAAGGATTGGCCTTCGTTAAGGGCTACTAGCCAACAGGCTAGCGACCGCGAAGGAGCCTCGTGACGCCGCACGTGGATCTGGCTTACAGGGCACTCGTGGAGTGGGGACCAGTGATCTTCGGTGCAGTTGGTGCTGGAGGCTAGGGCTACTCGGAGCCCAAAGCACGACTTCTTGGGAGACCCAGAAGAGGATGCACTTGCAAATGTGCTTGGTTTCCAGGGGTCACGGTCTCAAGTCATCCACGATAGCCATGGGCCTCAGCTTTGCTGGGGACTCAGGGTAACCTCGGGGAAGTCTGAGAATCCACCTCTGGTGATGCGATGACTTCGGCGTCCGACGGGAGCTTCAGAAATGCGAACCGGACAGATGCTTCTTTGGTGCCTGCCAAGCAGGGGAGTCACTCCTTGACCCCAAGGGAGATTCTTCTGTCCTCTAATCGTGAGTAAAGTGTCGAAGGTCCAGGATTCAGTTTCAGAGTTTCGTCCAGGGATAATCTAAAGTCCTAAGGACTGGGCTCCTATCTTTATACTAAAGATAGGGGTTGGACTACTCTGTGGCCCCACCTATGGGTGGGTCAGGGCAGAGGGGTGGCTACACCCCTTTCCCTTTGTCCAGTTCGCGCCAAAGCAGGGGCTGCAAGCCCCTGATCCGGTTTGAACTGGGGTATGCACAGGGACACCAAATGTGCCCCCAGTGCAGGACTTCAAAGCACCCGAAAGTGCTCCCGCCCAGCCCCAATACACATTATCCTGTCTGGGGAGGTGGTCACACCTCCCTGGGACAGGAAACCTATTGTCCAGGCCTCCCCTGCCGGAGTTTCGTCCAGCAGCAGGAGGCCAGACTCGTGTCTGTGGCAGCAGCATCTATTTTGTGATGCCAGGGCTCTGGAAAGAAGTTACCGGACTAGTCAGAGTTAACATGTCTTTCCCTCTAGAAGGGTGGAATGCTACCCCCGCCACCAGGATTGGCGGGGGGTAGTATTCCAAGATGTTTGACACCAAACACGACATGTTTAGGTGCAGCCATTCCAAAGTTAGCATTTTACCACGAGGATATAATGCGCTTAAGAGTATATGGTCAGGCTGCACTACAAACAGCATCAGAGATGGTCTCCGAACGCTGCAGAGGGGCCCTGCTCATGCAGGGGCACCCTCTCACATAGGAACCATGCACTCTGCCTTTAGGATTGATAAGGCCTGCCTTAGGAGTGACTTATAGGTTTATATGTGTGTATGTATTTAGTGATATAGGTAACCTATATCACAGTAAGGGGTGCATGCACCACCTTACCCAGGCTGCAGTAGCAGACCTGTGGTGTCAGTTTGGATGGCCTTCCAGGGGTGGCATAATACATGCTGCAGCCCCTGGCAGGCCTCTGAGGTACCTATGCCCTTGGTACATAGTATACCATATACTAGGGACTTATAAGGGCACTCCAGATCCCAATCAGTGATGTGCCTAAGGCACATGGAAACCATTTTAGAGAGGAAGCAGCTAGGCTGGGGTTCTGATTAGCAGGGCCCCAGCCAGACTAATGTCGAAAAACAGTGAAGCATCAGCAAAAAGTGGGGGTACCCATGTGAAGCAGATCCTACTCTCCTACACTGACCTCTTCAGTGGCCTTTCCTAGTGGCCGAAAAGGTTTCTAGTCTTCTTGCTTGGAACCTCCCCAACACTGTTAGTGCCTTGTTAGCGGACTCGGAGCACTTCCCCGGAGATGACCTTTCGCCTGGTGACCCACCCCCTTGCCTGCTCCTTGGAGAGTGACTCCTCCGGGATGGCTTGTGCCGGAGCGCCTAGCCTATCCCTTATCTGGAACAGGACTCTGCGGCCCTGTTGGTCGAGTTTGATTCGTTTTCTTTGTTCTTCTGCATTCTCTCCTTCTGCTCTTCTCCTCTCTTCTCTTTTCTCTTTCTGTCGGGAGGGTGGCACTTTGCGGCATGAGATCACGCTTTTCTGCATTAGGGTGGCTCCCCTCTCTACCCCCATCCCCCGCCTCACGCAGTCTCTCCCGCTGCTGCTTGCGCCTGGCCTCACCCCTTGCTTGTCATGACCAACATACCTTGCTTGAAATTCCTGTCCCTTAATGTTAAGGGGCTTAACTCCCCTAATAAGCAACGTCAGGTATGGCGTTACCTCTTACAGCTGAACCCTGATATAAGTTTCCTTCAGGAGACTCATCTGGTCAAGGCAGATGTAGCCCGCATGGCTCATCCTAGATACCCGCTCCAACTTTGGGCGTCTGCCCCTTCTAAAGTTGCTGGAGTGGCAATACTCTGCAGGGTTGGCATTCAACAGGGGGAATCCAAAGTCATTCGCAGCCCCGATGGCAGGTTTCTCAAAGTGGCGGTCAGAATTGGTCATAGGACCATTACTCTCTGTAATATTTATGCTCCCAATCAAGCACAGGACCTTTACCTCCGGGAGATGTTACAGGAACGAGTGTCCCACACGGACTCCTCTCTCCTCATAGGGGGCGATTTCAATTTGGTGTGGGATGCTAGTGTGGACCGCAGTGACGGCTCATTTCATGGGGCGGGGGCCGTGTCTTCCACCTTAAAAAAACAGTTGACAGATTTAGGCTTAATAGATGCCTGGCGTTACCATTCCCCTGACACGCGCGACTATTCGTACTACTCACATGTTCATCGTTCCTACTCGCGCATTGATCATTTCTTTATCTCACATTCCCTGATTGGGGAGGCGCTCTCGGCCTCTATGTCGGACATCTCGGTCTCAGACCACGCTCATATTGAACTTCTCTTACGAGATCTGTCCACCCGTGCAAGCCGCCCGCCGCGCTGGCGGCTCCCTCCTCACATCCTTCGGGACCCGGTTAATGTTGCGGAACTTCGAGCCGCCATTCTCTCTTACTTTGAGACGAATTACATCCCGAGACTCCATTTCCCGTTGTCTGGGATGCCTTTAAGGCCACTATCCGCATGCATATCATGTCCATAGTAATCGCTCGGGCGCGGGAATCACGCCTTCTCGAGACCACTCTTTCTCGCGACATAAAGGCGCTTGAGAGGCTTGATCAGGAACAACCACGGGTTGCCCACAAACGACGCCTGGCAATGCTCCGAGGTCAGCTTCGTGCACACCGCACCAACAAGGCCGAACGGGCTCTTCTAGCTCTTAAGCAACGCTATTATGAAGGAGGAGACAAAGTGGGCACAGATCTTGCTCGGCGATTACGGATGAGAGCGGCCAAAGCACACATAGCCAATATTAAGTGTGTTGATGACACTCGAGCCACCACTGAGGCGGCTAAACTTAAAGCTTTCCATGCCTACTACTCACTTCTCTACACTAAGGAGACGCCCCTCCCGGAGCAGATCCAGGCTGTTCTAGATAATTGCCCCTGGTCTCCGATAAATCAATATCATACACAGCTGCTGGAAGAACCGCTTTCTCAGAGCGAACTTGATGGCGCTTTGAAAGACCTTCCTCTTGGAAAATCTCCGGGTCCGGATGGACTGCCTCTCTCTTTTTATCGCATCTTTCTCCCGCAACTTCAAACCCACCTTCTTCGGCTTTTTAATTCTTTCACGGACACGGTGGGTCCATCCTCATCTATGGGATTGGCCGAAATAGCCCTCCTTCCTAAACCAGGCAAAGACCCCACGATCTGTTCCTCCTTTCGCCCTATCGCCCTCCTCAACACAGATCTTAAAATATATACTAAAATCCTAGCCAAGCGCCTAGACCCACATCTTCCAGGCCTTATAGGCCCCGACCAGGTCGGCTTTATTCGCCATCGACAAGGAGCAGACAATGTGCGATGCATTGCGCACCTTGTTGGGAAGGCACACCATTGGGATATTCCTGCTTGCTTACTGTCCCTCGACGTGGAGAAAGCGTTCGACCGTGTGGATTGGACCTTTCTCCAAGCGGTCCTATGCAAAATAGGACTAGGCCCTCTGATGGTGGCCTGCATCATGGCCCCCCTACCTTTCCCCCACGACCCAGGTTCGGGTTAATGGACAACTCACCGACCCCATCTCGATACACAGAGGCACACGACAGGGTTGCCCCCTCTCCCCCCTCTTGTTCGCACTTGTGGTGGAGGCTCTCGCCATTATGATTCGCCAGGCGCCTGACATTCATGGCATTCCCCTCGGAGGCCAACAACATAAGGTAGCCCTGTTCGCAGATGACCTCCTCCTTACGCTATCCCAACCACAAGCATCCCTGCCCACCCTCTATCGTCTTTTGCGCTTATTCGAGCAAGCATCTGGCCTTAAGATCAACCACGAAAAGTCTTGGGCCCTGAACCTTACCATTCCGGTAGAGGAGCTCCCAGCGCTCCAGGCGCTCTTCCCCTACAGATGGGCCCCTCACTCCATTAGATACCTTGGGCTCACTTTAACCCCCACCCTTGCCACCTGGTCACAAGTCAACTGGCAGGAATGCAGACGGACTGTGCTTGAGGACTTGAGAACCTGGAAACCTCTCTCCCTCTCGTGGCTGGGCCGCCTACATGCACTTAAAATGTCCATCTTACCTAAAATTCTGTACTTATGTCAATCACTCCCCACTCCTATCTCGCAACATCAGCTTCAAAGCATGCAGCGCGAATTCACTAGATTCATTTGGGGAGGTCGCCGGCCGCGCTTCTCTAACAAAATCCTCATGCTACCCCGAGATAGGGGAGGTCTGACTTGTCCCAATCTGGTAGAATACTATTGGGCGTCGCACTTACGCTTCATCTCCGAATGGATGGCATGGAAGAGTGAGAAGGTGTGGTTCCACATGGATAGGGCGGTGACTTGGCGCTCTATATGGGACCTCCCATGGCAGTCCCGGGCTTCACGCTCCCGCAGCACGTACATAGCTCTCCCCACCAAGACGGTCCTCGACATATGGGACAAGGTAGCTGTATCCAAAGGCCTTACTACCTTTCCATCCCCTCACACTCCCATTGCTTGCAACTCCCTCTTCCCACTCGCCCTCCATCCTCCCGTATTCTCCGAGTGGCTGGACGGCGGGTGTCGAACAATCAGGGACCTTTATGTAGGAGACAACTTTAAATCTTTGCACAATGCAAACAGGAGTTCCAACTCCCCGAAGGGGCTCGATTGCAATACTTACAACTTAGACACTGGCTACGCACTCCGTCTCTGACGCAGGCAGCCACACGTGCCCTTACTCCCTTTGAGCGGCTGGTTCGCTCTTTTGACAACTCCAAGGGCCTCATTTCTCGTACGTATCATATTCTTCAGCACCCCCCGCGGACCGCCCTGCTTCCCTATCAGTCTCGTTGGCAGTCCGAACTATCTGCAGACATCACTCCCCCACAATGGTATTGCCTTTGGTGTGATATTCCAAAGGTCTATCGATGCATCTCCCAGCGGGAAACCGCATATAAGGTCATGACCCAATGGTACTACACCCCTCACAGGCTACATAAAATGTTCCCTACCTCCTCTCCTCTTTGTTGGCGATGCTCGCACTCTCCCGGAGACTTCCTACACATCTGGTGGACTTGCCTTCTTCTGGCCACATATTGGAAAGAGATCCTCAGCCACATCAAATTGGTTCTTGGCTTCCCCCTGCCTGAAACTCCAGCCACGGCTCTATTGGGTATCAAGCCAGGTAACCTACGAGCACTGACACGTAGAGACTGGTATATCTGCCTTCATATGCTGGGCGCGGCTAAACAACTCATAGCTCTATATTGGAAAAAAGCGGAGACTCCCCCTGTCACTATCTGGTTCACTCGCCTATGGCACACCATGGCGATGGAACTCCTCACTGCGCGCTTACAATCCCGAGACACTCACTTCACCAAACTCTGGCAACCACTAATCGACCATTTCTGTAAGCTAGAACATGCCCCTCTTCAACCCCCGAAACTCCGGGCTCTACGCCTTTTTGAAGACGCTGTATATCCCCCTGCCTCCGACATCTCCCCCTGACTCAAACATCAACAACTTGCACTTTGCCGTCTGTTGGTCTATTCGACCGCAGCTGCCCTTATGAGGTCCTGACCCCCCTTTTTCTCCCAGTCCTCCTTGCCACGCTCTTTGCAGTAACCGCCCCTCGTGATCTACCCTCCCTTTCTCTTTTCCTCTCACTCTCTCACTTGTCTCTTTACTCTTGCTTATCTTATTTCTCTATTTTCTTCCTTCTAAGAATATTGGGGGGCTCCCCCCCATATCACTTTTCCTCTCTTCTCTTTTTGTCTATTGTTCTACGTTTAAGTTCATTTGTTTTATATAGGTCTTATTACTTGAAGAGGCTCTAAAATTTGCAACTACCACAATCGACTGTCACACTACGCGGCCGGCCCTGCTTGGGTTGTAGGCGACTTGCGGTGTAACCTGATATCCATGTATAGTCTCATAATGCCTCACTCTTGCCTACTGATTGATTGTTTACTCACGCGGCCGGCCCGCCAAAGGGTTGTAGGCGACTTGCTGTGTACATGCTGAGTCTTCTTCTCTTCTTTAATAAAACAGATTTTCACCAAAAGTAGGAACACTGTATGCCGGTTGTAAAGCTACTCAGATAGGTTGTTTTTTAGAATTTGCCTACACAGCCCTTGGGCTGTTCTTATAAAGTCTCTTGAAAAGAGAAAAGAAATCTTAAACAGGGCTTAGAGCCCGTCCATATCTTACCTTTACTTACAATTGGTTGGCTCCCATGTTAGTCTTGTTTCCTTGTTTCCTATTGGTCAGCGCATCCTCCTCACCTCCGGCTTCCTCTTGGACTTTAGTCATTGCTCCTGCTGTGCAGCATGGCACAAGTACTGCTTCCTGTGGCCGGGTACTATTATTTTTACTTTTCACCACCTTTACCCCCATTCTCTTTAACCCACTCACCCCGCCGCCTTTTTTTCCCACCCTCTTCCCTTTTGTTTCCTTTTTTTCTTGCTGGTTTATGGTGCGCAAACTCGACTCAAAGGTATTAGAACACTTTATATGAGCACTAGTTATATTGCACAAAGTCACATTAATTTTTGGTTTTAGGCACAGAGAGTTTCAGTGATTTGACCAGAATCACAGGCTGTTGTGCAAAAGGCAAGACTCAAACGTGGTTCACTGTTGGCAACTCTGAATGTTACACCACATCCTCTCCCCAGAGGAGAGGGTTGCTTGTCAACTCCCCACCTCGAAGCTGGTATTCACACCTGACTTGTTGCAATTGCACGTACGCCTGTTACACCTGTCATTCTTAGGGTGGTCATCCCCCAAACCTTTTGCCTGCTTACCTCCTCTTTTTGCTGTATCTTATTGTCAGCCTTAGGACTCTGAGCACTTCACCACTGCTAACCAGTGCTAAAGTGCATGTGCTTCTCCCCTACACATGCTGACATTGGTCTATACATGATTGGCATATTTAGTTGACTTATAAGTCCCTTGTGAAGGGGTATACCATATACCCAGGGTCTGCGATCTAAATGCTACTAGTGGGCCTGCAGCACTGGTTGTGTGACCCACACAAGTAGCCTTTCAATCTGTATCAAACCTGCCATTGCAAGGCCTCTGTGTGCAGTTTACAGCACTTCAACTTGCATTCAAAACCACTTGCCAAGCTCCTCTTTTAGTACACATAAGTCACTCCTAAAGCAGTCATAAGGGCAGGGTGCAGTGTAACTAAAAGGTAGGGCATGTACTTTTAAGTTTTACATGTCCTGGTAGTGACAAACAGCTAATTTCATTTTTCATTACTGTGAGGCCTAGTCTTCTTGTAGGCTAGAATTGGGAGTTCCTTAAAACACTTTTAAGCTGTAATTCCTGATTAGAAAGGAGTAGCTGCATCATGTTTCATATCTGTGGCATGGTAATGATAAATCCCCTTTACTGGTAAAATCTGATTTAACATTACTGCTTTAGAAATGTCACTTTTAGAAAGTGGACATTTCTCTGCTCTTATTGCTCTGTGTGCCTTGTAGCCTGTCTCCAATACATGTCTGTGATGGATGACAGTTACACTTTGTGCATTCCCTCTAGACAGCCACAAACACAGGAAGGGTGGGTGTGACAGAGAACTCATCTGAATTCTTCTACATTCTGATAGCTCGTCCTCCTCAGGAAGAGGAAGGAGGGGCTGACACTTACACCTCAATAGGCAGTGTCCTGTGTCCCACACAAAGGGCTGATTAAACCTTAATGATAGCCTGGCAGACAGGGCTGGGATGAAAGAAGACCTGTGCACTTCAAGGGCTGGCTTTGAAGTAACCCCCACTTCAAAGGCACATTTGGTTATAAGTACTGGGGCTCTAACCCTACCAAGACAGTACATTACTGGGCCTGTGAAGAACTCTGCCATGAGTAAAGACTACTGTGCCATAAGGACTGCCACTTTGCCTAACTGCTGCCCTGAAGGAACTGCTTTCTGCTTTGCTGAGCTGCCCTGCTGCCTGCTGATCTCTACCCTGCTGAGGACAAGGACTGGACCTATCTCGCTTGAACCCAGAGTGATTCCAAGGGCTTGATGACTTGCTCCCTGTTCTGAAGTCTCTGGGCCATCAAAGACTTCCTGCAACTCTGCAACAGCACCTGGACTTTGCCATCTGTGAGTCCTGCCCTGCCAAGTGGTGCCAATCCATTCCTGGGTCCTTGAAAGGTGATTTCTGCTGTCCAGAAGCATCAAAATTGAAGCATTGATGACATTACGCCTATTGGAACTGATGCATTGCCCATCGATGCCAAGGCAGAAACCGATCTATGACATTGCCTTGATGGACTGCACGGCTCGAAAACAATGACAACAATGGACAGCGTGGCTCGACGACAACACAATGTCTGCATCTAAAGGGGTTCTTCATCGCTTGAGTGGATCAGCACCAACGCATCGAGACTTCGACGTCAACGCTTTGCTCCATCCAAGTACTTTCTCTGCGGGACCTGCGTGAGTCCTGTAGCTGGCCTGCCCTTCATCGCGGTCAGCCCAAACTTTGGATTTGCCCGGTCCACCACTACCTCAAGTAACCTTTATTGACTTCTCAGTATTCATTTTTTATTTATTCTTCAGAAATTCATTACTCCTGTTCTACATATTGGATTTTTGTTGTTTTGGTCTTGTTTTATTCATAAAATTATTCTCTATTTTTCTAAACCTGTGTGGAGGTGAACAGACAGAATATCGAGTTTTAAATATCGACATACACAAATATTGAGTTGGAAATATCGTGATACAGAATTATCGACAGCAAGAATATCGTGGTCAAGAATATCGACTTTAAGGTAAACAATATCGTTTTTGAAAATATTGAAGTTAGTAATATCATTTGCAAAGATACAGTTGTTTAAAATATCGATTTTTAAATTAGTGTTATGTATTTTAGTATGTATTTTAAAAGTATGTGATCTATTTTTTGTATAAGTATTGCTTTTGTTTTTTTAATATATGTGTTAAATTTTTAGTAGTGATTAATTTTATGTTAATTACATTTTGCGTTTTTTAGTTCTGTAGCGGGTTGTGGGTTTATAGGGGAGTAGGGTGGGAAGTAATTTAATTATAATAAATGAATTGATATTTTTTATTTATTAGTATTTATTTAATTTAGATTTTATAGTGTTAATTGTGGGAATTAATTTATTATTAAATATTTATTAATTGGTTGTTAATTTCTAATAATTATTTAATTGGTAATTATGTTAATTGTGTTATTTTTTTAGGAGCAGGTTGTGGGTTTATAGGGGAATAGAGTGGGAAGTAATTCAATTATAATAAATTATTTAATATTTTTTATTTATTAGTATGTACTTAATTTAGATTTTATAGTGTTAACTGTGGGAATTAATTTATTATTGATTAATTATTAATTGGTTGTTAATTATTATTAATTAATTGGTAATTATGTTAATTGTGTCATTTTTGTAGGAGCGGGTTGTGGTTTGATAGGGGAATAAATTGGGAAGTATTTTAATCAATTTAATAATAATTGTTATATATTATTATTTATTTAATTTATAATTTATAGTGTTAATTGTGGGAATTAATTTATTAATAATTATTTATCAATTGTTTGTTAATTAATATTAATTAATTAATTTATTAATTGGTAATTCATTTTGTTAATTATGTCATTTTTAGGGATGGGTGGTGGGGTGTATAGGGGAATAGGGTGCAAAGTAATTTATTTATAAATAATTAATAATTAATTGTTAATTAATAGTAATTAATTAATTAAAAATTAAATATGGGAATGTGTAATTAATTTGAGATGTGAGTTGTGGGGTTTTTAGTGGTAAAGGGTGGGAAGTAAATTCTTTTAAATTAATTAATAAGTTGTTAATTGATATTAATTTAATAATGTAAAATTAGTTATGGAAATTGTGTAATGATTTTTAGGTGTGTGTTGTGGTGTTTATTGGTGTAGAGGGTGGAACGTATTTTATTTTTAGTAATTAATAATTAGTTGCTCAATATTATTCATTCATTAATTGATAAATATTTATGGTAATTGTTTACTTTTATTTTGTGTGTGGATGTTGGTTTTATAGGGGTAATGTTTGGTGAGTAAATTAATTTTTATCTGTTTTAATTTGTTTTTTAATTAATAATATTTGTTTTTTGATAATTAATTATGTTAACTATGGAGGTACACTTTTTTATAAATTTAGATGTGTGTTGTGAATTGTGTGGTGTTATAGGCTAGGAAATAAAAAATATGAATTTTATGTAACAATTAATGTTTTTGATTGTAATTAATTTCTATTAAATATAGTTATTTGTTTGTAAATTATTTTTAATATTGTTATAAAATAATGTTTGTAGGTAATTTTTAGATTTTTTAAACATTATAATATGTTTCTATCTTTTGTAATTTTTATTATTTTTATATGTTTTCTTTTTTTGTTTTTAAAAATTTTTGTATTGGAGTTGATATTTTGTTTGTTTTTAATTTTGAATTGACTTCAGTGGGAATGTTAATTTTTACCGCTCCGCTATCCAACACTTTCCCTACTGTTGCACTCACTGGAGTGGGAATAGCAATTTTTACCCCTCCGCTATCTAACACTTCCCTACTGTTGCACTCACTGGAGTGGGAATAGTAATTTTTACCCCTCCGCTATCCAACACTTTCCCTACTGTTGCACTTACTGGAGTGGGATTAGTCATTTTTCCCTCTCCGCTATCCAACACTTTCCCTACTGTTGCAGTCATTGCAGTGAGAACAGTAATTTTTACCCCTCCACTATCCAACACTTACCCTACTGTTGCACTCACTGGAGTGGGAATAGTAATTTTTACCTCTCCGCTATCCAACACTTTCCCTACTGTTGCACTTACTGGAGCGGGAATAGTAATTTTTACCCCTCCGCTATCCAACACTTTCCCTACTGTTGCACTCAGTGGAGTGGGAATAGTAATTTTTACCCCTCCGCTATCCAACACTTTGCCCAACTGTTGCAGTGATTGGAGTGGGAATAGTAATTTTTACCCCTCCGCTATCCAACATTTTATCTACTGTTGCACTCATTGGAGTGGGAATAGTAATTTTTACCTCTCCGCTATCTAACACTTTCCCTACTGTTGCATTCACTGGAGTGGGAATAGTAATTTTTTCCCCTCTGCTATCCAACACTTTCCCTACTGTTGCACTCACTGGAGTGGGAATGGTAATTTTTACCCCTACACTATCCAACACTTTCCCTACTGTTGCACTCAATGGAGTGTAAAATGTAAGTTTAAAAATTATTAAACATTTTAATGTTTTAATTTATAATATAATGATTTTTTATTATATTTTATGTTACAGGTGTATGTATATATACATATATTTATTCCTAAATTTTTATATATTTATAACATTTTAAAATAAATTAAAATTATTAGTTTATTTATTGTTTTAAAGTAAATATACATATATATATTACATTTTATATCTATGTTTGAATTTTTTTATTACATTTATTTATTATAATGTACTAAGTGATGTCTGTACTGTTATTTTTTGTTATCAATAAAAAGATATTTAAAAAACGATATTTATTATATTTGTTAAAATGTACATTACATCTAAATAATATTTTTAAGTTAATTTTATTATTTAATTCATTTAACATTATTTTTTATATATAAAAAACGATATTTTGTACATCGATATTTTTTACATCGATATTATATTTTCGATATTTTTATACTTTACATTATAAAGATAGGATGTCGATACTTATGTGTCGATATTTGTGTATGGGGATATTTTGGTAATCGATATTATGTCAGTGATCCCTGTGTGGAGTGTTTTTGGTGTGTTTTCATTGTGTTACTGTGTGTGTGTGTTGCACAAATACCTTACATATTGCTTCTTTAGATAAGCCTTGCTGCTCTGTGCCAGGCTTCCAGAGGGTGAGTACAGGCTATCTTTTATTGTGTATCTAGCTTACCCTGACTAGGATTGTGGTTCCTACATGGGCGGGGTGCATACCTGTGCCAACTATAGTCCCAATTTCTAACATTGGTGGCAGAAATGTGATAGACTGGTGTTTGTGCAATACCATACAATGACTTATTGTTTACTAAACTCTATACTGAAGACCAATTCAAGCCTTTTTCAATTATCCATAATTGGCTTTTAGATTAGTCTGCTAAAACAATGTCTCACTCTGGAGAAGCAGCACCTGCACCTGCAGTGATTGATTGTGAGCTGACCAGATTAGAGTCTTACACTGTTCAACAGCTGAATTATTTCTGTAAGGACTTTCAGGTGCCAACAAGGGGTTTCACCAGGAAGGTGGAGCTACAAAAGACTTTGAGAGCCTGGGCAGTGACTCAGGTAGCAAGGGATGGAAATCCAGAGGTGGAGCAGCAAATTCCTGAGCAGGATGGTGACCTAATCCTGGAATCCAATGTGGATTTGGAACTTCCTGTGGAAGGGGCCAAGAACTTGTCAGGAACAATAGTGGTTCCCAGAGCAGGGAGCAGCGTCTCCTCCAGGAACCTGTCCCCAGAGGAGCTGCCAGACAGGAGGGCGGTAAGAAGAATTAAAGCTAGAGCTTGCTGAGTTGGAGCAGGCTCATGAAGAAAGGAGGCTGGCCATGGAGGAGAGGAAACTGACTCATGAGCTCAACCTCAAGGAGCTGGATATTAGAATCCTACAAGTGGGGTCCATATCTGCAGTGTCCATTGGTTGGTCCAGAGTTAGGACCCCAAAGTATATGGTGCCCAGCTATGTGGTGGGGGATGACTTAGACAAATGGTTTGCAGCCTATGAAGTGGCTCTAAGAGTACACAAGGTCCATGAGGAGTTCTGGGGTGGTAGTTTATGGAGATATGTGCCCACGGTGGGGGAGAGATACATTCCTCATGCTAGAGGTAGAGGACCAGACATGCTACACTGCTGAAGAGCAGGAGAAAGGAGTACGTGAGGAGACTTTTGAGTCCCGGCAGTCTGATTGGAGACACTGAATGCACCAATTTATAAAGGGTCATCTTTCTTGAAGTCCATAAACTTTCTTTAGACTACCTGAAGGTTCGAGGGCCATAGCTCCGGTGGCAAAGGATATTCGTTTTTTTTAAAAACAGATGCAGTATAACCAGTGAGGTTTTGGTCCCTGGGCGTCGTCCTATTCTGATCGCTTTTTTAAGAAATTGACAGAGTGAGAGAAAACCTTGAGGGAACATGTATATGCCCCTATCCTGAGTAATAATATTGCGGCTCATCTGACAAAGGAAGCCGTCATTGGGGAGGAGAGATATTTCTTCCTTCAGCTGATTGTGCATCGGATCAATATTGTGGGAGACATTGAACAATAGTTTTTTAGCCTGAAGAAGGTGGTGAATATAACGATACCACCGAAACGCGTCGCTTTGTGCTTTGTTGAAGAAAACACCCAAGTAACACCAAGCCAAAATAGGAGTAAAGGAATTCTATGTATCATCAAAATTAGGATTTCAGTAACAAAAACTCCTATGTACTTGGAGTGTTTTCCTAATGTATCGGGTTGTTGATGATTTTAGAGTATGATAAAAATTCTCCCTTTTTAAATGTGTATGAAATGTTTTTAATATATATGAATTGATGATATATGTGTTTTGTATAGAGAACTTTTGATACTTAAAATTTAAAAGATCCTAATAAATAAGAAATACACGACAGTCTTTATATTATGTCTTTGGTTTCTGATGGGTGCTGGTGAGTGGTTTTGATTGGATGCTAGTAGGGATTACAGTATGCTTTAAAAGAGCCCAAAGGATTTTTACTTTTGACAGAAGTGTCTATTTTTGGTGTCCTGTCCCTTTGGTTTAGTAGGACCCCTCTCTTTTATTTCGGTAACACTGCTATGAAGGCCATCCTAGTCTGTAGGTTTAGACTGACACCTGAAAGGTATAGGCTCAGATTCAGGGGCAGTCACAAGATCTCATCAGAAACATGAGTGGATTTCCTGGACTATGCTAGCAAGGCACTGAAGGGCTAGTTGAGGGGCAGCAAGGTTGATGATTATTCAGGGCTGTACAACTTAATTTTGAAGGATCACATGCTTGATATTTGTTCTCCAGAGCTGCGTCAAACCCGAGTTGATAGCAATTTAACTGACCCCAGGAAACTAGCTGAGGAGGCGGACATCTGGGTCAGAACCATAGTGTCCATGAAAGCATCTGGGAGGGACTCCCAAAGGGTGGTCAGGGTTCCCACCAGAAGAAGGAAGGGGAGATAAAAAGACAGACTTCCCTAAAGGCCCCCAAAACAACTCACAGGGGAAAGGGTTTGGTTCTCATTCCCAATCTGGCCACCAGAAGAAAAACTACCCTGACAAGAGTCAACAGCCCAAGCCCATCAAGCTATGAGTGCTACGAGTATGGACACTACAAGGGGATCCCAAGTATACAAAATGAGCATCACCTTCCACTGGAGGAAAGAATCCAGGGGTGGCTAGTGTAGTGCTGGGGAGGAGTTTGTCCATGTTAATGGGGGGAGTTTAGTGGGGTTACCCTAGTGTCCCTGGGTGACAGTGAGATGGTTCCTAAGATCCTTGTGCCCTCAAATACTACTACTAAGTATAGGCAATGGGTAACCATCAATGGGCAAGGTGTTGAAGTTCTGAGGGACACAGGTGCCAGCATGACTATGGTAAGGAGTCTGCTGGTGTCCCTAGAGCAGGTGATTTCAAATGCATTCCACCAAGTTTTGGTGGCTGACAAAAGAGAGGGCCATTATCCTGTGGCACTTGTTCCATTTGAGTGGGGAGGGGTTTCAGGTCTTTTGAAGGTTGCTGTGAGCCCTGCCATGCCTGTGGACTGTTTGTTGGGTAATGACCTTGAGCACACCATCTGGAAGGAAGTGGAGCTCAAGGCTCATGTGGAGATGTTGGGGTTACTGTACTATGGCTAAGGTAGAAGGACCCTTCTTCTAAGCTGGAAGGGTGGAGAGGTATTCCTGGATGTGGATACATCCTCCCCAATCAAATACTAGTCACTTGAGGTATCCCACCCTGTATAATGAAAGCTCAGCACTAAACTCTTGTGGTGTCAACCGGTCAGTCGCGGGGAAGGAAGCAATTCCTTTTTGTTAAATAACCCTCACACACCCTAGTAGTGTCATGCTTCATCGTCGGGTTCACCCTGACTCCTAAAGGTAAGGGTGGGCTTGACCGTATTTCAGGGAGCACTTAAGAGAGATAGGCCAGGGGGTCTAAAGATAAAAATCCTCCTCCATCTCCAGGTATCCCTTTATTAGTGGAGACGTAGGGGATGTCAAAAAAGTTATATACAAGGGGTCATCAGGAGTTGATGGTCCTATGACCCTAGTGTCATGCCAACATGTTTCAGCCCTATTCAATGGCCACTTAGGTCCCAGGCTTTCTTCAGGGCAAAAAGCGGTTCCCTCCCTGGATATTCAAAGAGGATAGTTCCCTAGCTTTTTACAGTGAGGGTGCAGAAAGCTGCACTCTCGTGAAGGCATGGAAGGTATACTTATCTCCCATCCAGTTCCGTTACGTTTTGTATCCGCCTGTTAGAAAAAAAGTGAGAAGACACCATATTTTACATTTTAACCCTTCATACATTTCACCCATGTAATGCCAGCATACTGGGTGTTGTCATGTGCTCTCACTCCATTTACTTGTAGTGATCTGTGATAAAAAAGAGCTCTCTTAGGACCGTGTTGTCCCATCTAGTTGCATTTAGGTGCATGCAACAAGTAATCGCATCGTTTGTGCAAGTCCGTGAACACTATCCTATTAAAAACTCCATGATAAAAATAACACTGTGATCTCAAATAGACAGTCCGCAATCAACCACATCACAATCTCACCAGAGGTTATGCTCTTGTTCCTCCTCTCACTCGTAATGGTCCTTATATCTCAACGATCTTACCCTATTAGGGAGGATTTTATGTGTCTCAAGGGGATGCGGTAGTAGGGGTAGCCTTGTAGTCAAACTCTGCGTGATAGCCATTTTGAAGTAGTGTGGGAGAGAAAAAGACAAGACTTATATCATTAGCATCGTTTGTCCCCAGCTCCAAGTCCGGTGCCATAGTGAGGCCCCTTCGCACTCAGAGAAGAACCCATGTCCCCACTTACTTTATCAAAGGTCCTGCCCCTCAGATCCACCTACTTGGGTCCCACTTCTCCTGGCATTTTGCAGTTACCTCTGCCGGGAACGCGGCTTTTAAAGCCGTCTTCTCTGCGCACCTCCGTGCAGAACGGGTATGGAGCCCCACCTATGGCATCACTTCCGCGAGTCCCGGGAGGGACTACAGATCACCCATAGCCCCATGGGGGATGTAGTCCATACACTAGGTAACCATGGTTACCAGGGAACATCTTACTTTAACATTTCTGAGGAAAACTTTATTGATACCTCATATCCATTGTTTTGGCAGTTGTCCTTACAACGAAATAGTTTAATAATAAAATAATATCAAACTAATTGATAAAAAATTATTTGACTCTCTAAAGCAAGCCATGTGCACAGCCCCTGTGCTCAGGGCCACTGACTTCTCCAAGGAGATTATTGTGCAAATAGATGCCTCAGAACATGGCATGGGAGAGGTTTTATCACAGCTAATGAAGAGGTCCCAGGAAGTTACTCCCCATGCAACAGAGGTGGGCTGCTATGGAAAGAAAAGCTTTTGCTGTGGTCTGTACACTGAAGAAGTTGAGGCCATACCTGTTTGGTACTCATTTCTTGTTTCAAACTGACCACAGGCCCCACAGGTGGGTCATACAAATGAGGGGTGAGAATCCAAAATTGTTGAGGTGATCCATTTCCCTACAGGGTATGGACTTCAGGGTAGAACGAAAATGCTGATGGTCTATCTAGGTTCTTCCGCCTTAGTGATAAGAACTCCCTAGAGGTTGGGTAGCTCTCCCCACTTTCAGCTGGGGGGGCACATGTTCAACCTGTCATCCTTAGGGTGGTCTTCCCCCAAACCTAATGACTGCTTACCTCCTCTTTTTGCTTATCTTGTTGTTGGCCTTAGGATTCTGAGTACTTTACCACTGCTAACCAGTGCTAGATTGCATGTGCTTCTTTCATAAATATGGTGACATTGGTGTATACATGAATGACATATGTAGTTGACTTATCAGTCCCTAGTAAAGCAGTATACCATATACCCAGGGCCTTTAGTCTAAATGCTACTAGTGCACCTGCAGCACTGATTGTGCCACCCACACACTTAGCCTTTGAAACCTATCTCAGGCCTGCCATTGCAAGGCCTGTGTGTGCGACTTATTGCCACTTTGACTTGGAATTTAAAACCACTTGCCAAGCCTTAAACTCCCCTTGAATTACACATAAGTCACCCCTAAGGTCAGGGTGCTGTGTAACTAAAAGGCAGGATATGTATTTTTAAGTTTTACATTTCCTGGTAATGACAAACTGCTAAATTCGTTTTTCACTACTGTAAGGCCTACTCCTCTCATAGGCTAGCATTGGGAATTCCTTAAAATACTTTTAAGCTGTAATTCCTGATTAGAAAGGAGTAGCTTCATCATGTTTCATATCTTTGAAATGGTAATGCTATATCATCCTTACTGGTAAAGTTGGATTTAACATTACTTCTTAGAAATGCCACTTTTAGAAAGTGACAGAAAAAACCACAGGAGGTAACCTGTAAACCCAGTGAAGACCTGGGTAACTTTTATGTATCAAACGACAATGCCTCAACAAACAATATTTCCAGGCAATTAGATAGAATGCAAAACCAATTGCGACAGAACCGAAGTAAGGAGACAGCAGTTTTTTAGAAGAAAAGCGGTCTGTATTAGGAACTACAGATACACATTGCATTAGTTATATCAGCACTATTACATTGTATGAAGGTGTAATCTAAGAATTAGTGTGCACAAAGGTGCGCGTGTGGAAGTGAACGGTGCAAGTGAACACATGATGAAGTACAAGGAACAGCGAAAAGATGCAACGATATTTTTAAAATGGTTACAAAACATGGGCAATGAGGAAACAATTAATGAAAGACTTAGGAACCAAATACGCCAAAGAGTACGCTGAGTGGTCGACGACGTTTCAACCTGTTTGGATTTCAGGTCATCATCAGGATAGATTACATATAGTTCTGTTGGTGCTGTGGTTGAACAAGATAAACTCCAATATGATTGGAAGAGACAGTGCGTCATGTAGTGCACCTAGGCTGCAGTGGCACAGCAGGGCAATCTCAGGGAGTTCTAGTTAGTCAGGTAAGCAATGGCAATGTAGACCTTCAATTGAAAAAAGCCACTAGGTAAAAGGATCCGAAGTATAAGTCCAGTAAATGGAAGCTGGTTAGTCGAGTGAGCTGCGGCAGTGTAGATGAGCAATCGGTCAGTATGGGAGCCAATGGGCAATAGGATCCGAAGTAATAGTCTAACAGTTAAAGGCTCCGTCCTAAGGGTCCAGGGTGAGTCTTGGCCATGCGAGCTCTTCCGAGTAGGAAAATGCTCAGCTGAGCAGCTCCCGTGCCAGTAGGAGTGCAATTGATCATTAGTTTAAGTCATGTTGCACAGCAGCGCGAATTGTTGTACAAATCTTTAAAAAACCTTGACAATGCCAATAGGCTTCCCATAGGCGAAACGTATTCGTTTTGCCATTGCTTGTTTTCTCTGTTCCAATCCTGACAATGTTTGTCATACCCTTCTCTGTTCTTCAACATTCGTTTTTCTGCTTGGACATCCTGCACAGCACTGGGGTCACATGGGTTCATCCTAAAAACCATCTGGTTATCAAACAGCTTAGCTCTCTGCTTTAGCAGTCCTGAATTCTAGCAGATGTCCACTGCTTAATGAGCCTTTTTATATTGATTATTAGTAAAGATACATAAAAGATCTCTGCCAAGAAAAAACAATTGCCAACTTTTGTTGCATGACATTGGACAAACAATTCCAACATACTGGCCCCAAAACACAGTCAATTGCACATGTTGTGTTAAGAGCCAAATAAGCACAAATGCCCAGACTTCCTCTATTGCACATGGTCTCTTGTTTTGCTGCCAAGTTTACATAAAAATATAGTAGGTAAAATTGTAGTAGTTAAACAGATGTAAGCATATCAAAGCTAAATGGTTTATCATGATTTTATCTGAAATGCTACTTTGCTTGTCCAAACATTATGATTACTCACCAACTTGAGCACCCTTAAAAGTGTCCTCCTTGTATCAGGATGCATACAACAACAAAATGCAAGAGCTAGGCCCATCTCAAATTCCTGATATTTGTTAACCATTACCATCAATGCCACCTTCGTAATCATTATACTCTCCTTCAGAGGACCTAATGATACCATTTAATTATGTAATTATAGTATAACAAGTGTACATATGTTGCCCAAAATTGTAGGAATGTCCATGGAACCAACAATGACATTTTCTTAAACTCTTAAATGAAACCCTTACCACTGCCATTGATATAAGGTGATTCACTGTCGGTCCACCTGAATTACCAGGCCCCTGGGAAATGAGAATTGTCTGGTAGAACCTCTTCTCATTCACACCCATGCTTAAGCAGTAAATACATTATTAGAGATCTTCTTGAACCCAAGGTGCATTGCAGGGAAACCGTATGTGCTAGGGCCATCAGAATCTCCCTGTGACATTCAGGCATCACCAGATTTGTGGTAGTCCTAGGTTTTGGACTAAGTGTCTTACTGTAAAGTTACCCATGCTCCCAATCCAACTCTGGATCCAACTGGTTGGGGTCTGGGTATTTTATTACTCCTGCAATGTGTAACTGATTCTTAGATTGAGGCCTGGAGTGAGAAAGAACTTGCAAACCGTGCATGTTATGTCTCATTGAGAAATCCTCAATAAGCATATGTGCAATATTTACCACATCTATTTGCAGCAGGTTAAAACATGATGGAAGTGGGCCTAACAAAGCCCCAGAAATGCAAGCATTGAGCTCAGGCTGTCAGCCAGATTTGGTGCACATGAGAGTTTGCGACCAAATCGGATTTAGCATCGGACATAGAATCAGAGCATTTGATGTGGTCTACCTTGTCACTGAGGCATTTTTCCATGCAACACAAAATCTGCACAAGTTATTAAAGGAGAAGACCTTGAGCTTCGGCTTCTTACCAGTCTTTGCGTGTGGGTCAAAATGATCTAAATGCTCATAATTTATTGTTTTTACATGGATTCTGTATTTTGCCTATTTTTTGTTCTCCTTTTTGAATGATCTTCACTTTTTTAGTACTCGGATTAGGACTAAGCTTAGGATCTTCATTATCCAGATCCATAGTCTTCCCAACGACAGTCCTAACAAAGTGAGTTGCCCCGCCCAGGGTCAGACTGGGACAAAAAATAGGCCCAGGTACCAAACTAAATGTGGCCCCCATTAGTAAAGCAATAGCTAAAAAAGTGGTAAAATCAGGGAAATCAACACGAAAAACCAACCCACCGGGCCATTAAACAAGCCCACAACTGCTAAAAAAAACAGCCCACACACTGATCGGTCAGACCAGCCCATCGGGCACTGTCTGATTGCCCTATATACCAGTCTGACTCTGGCCCCACCCCTCAAGACAGCCTGATTATCAATTAGTTCCTGTAAAACTGGAAGTATGTCATGGCATAAAGACTCTCCTCCCCCTCCACACTTTCTGTGTCACAGACATCTAGTGCCTCAGAAAATAGCAGTGTGAGAGAGAGACGTCTGTAGGACTGTGACAGGGAGGACTATGGATTAGGATAATGAAGATTAGCAGTAAGTAATTAATGATTACCCCATTCACCCATCATCCTTGTCCCAGGCCTAACAAAGTAAGAATTTTCCCAACTACCCCATTTTCTGCAGGCTCAGAGATTTGACAACTTCATAGTGAGAATAACAATTTATTGATAAAGTAACACATGTTGTTTTGCGAATCTACGAAATAAACATGCCTAAGTCTTAGCAGTAATGTTTAATAAAGATATCAACATGCAACGAATCACTGCTCTACAAATGTAGATCAGAGAGACTCCATTTGCCTCAGCCCAAGATGTTGTCATACTTCATGGATCTACTCTGAATGGTGCTTGGTATGGGAACTCCCATAGACAGGTAGGCTTGAGATATGGCCTCTCTTACCCATCTACTAAAATTTAATGTAGATGGCTTCTTATCCTTAATATGAAGACCATAAGAAAAAAATAGGGCATCTGAGTCCCTAAAGCCCTTTGTCTAGAGTAAATTGATTACAAGCGCTCTCTTGATGTCCAAAGCCAATGGACCGTCAGGTGCTAGGACTGAGTGAAACACAGTGAGAACAACTTCTTGATTTGCTTGGAATTGTGAGCTAACTTAAAAACTAAAATCTGGACCAGCTTCAAAATGACCTTATCCTCAAATAATTTTTTTAAGGGATAGTACAACATTACACACCAATTTCCCCTATCCTTTTTGCATAGGTGATTGCCAGCAAAAACACAACTTTTGCTTTAACCTACTGAATGGATGCTGAGTCGAGAGGCCCAAAGGATTATAAAGCGAACCTGTAGAACTGTTGAAAGATCCAGAGGAAAAGAACATGGGAAGAAATAGGGTTTTTTAGTCTAAAGCCCATCAGCAGCCTTTTCACATATGGAGCAACTGTTGAAAACGTACCCTAGAATCACCTGAAGCCCTCGATAGTAGTGTTTGATTGTGGAGGGGTAAAATTTACTATTCCAACTCCAGTCTGTGCAACAGTAGGGAAAGTGCTGGATTGCAGAGGGGTAAAATTCACTATACCCACGCCAATCTGTGCAACAGTAGGGAAAGGGTTGGACTCCGGAGAGGTAACATTTTATATTCCCACTCCAGTCTGTGCAACATTAGGAAAAGTGTTGGATTGCGGAGGGGTAAAATTTACTATTCCCACTACAGTCTGTGCAACAGTAGGGAAAGGGTTGGACTCAGGAATGGTAAAATGTACTATTCCCACTCCAGTCTGTGCAACAGTAAAGAAAGCGTTGGATTGTGGAGGGGTAAAATTTACTTTTCCCACTGCAGTGTGTGCAACAGTAGAGAAAGAGCAGTTCACGGCAAACAAATAAAATATTTTAACATGTACTTTCAATCACAAGTAACATAAATATTGAAATAGAAAATATATATATATAAAAGTAAAAAAATAAAAAAACAAATTCCATATTTATTACAATCTTTAATAAGGATTTGAAATTGAAAAACAAATATTATTAATATAATTAAAATACCACATTATATTTTCACAATCATAACAACCAACAAATATAATGATTTTACAATTAAAAATCATAACAGAATTACCACATTATATATTAAATAATACACTTTAAAAAAAAAAAAAAAAAATTTTTTACATTTACTATAACTTAGGGTCTGATTATGACTTTGGTGGTCTTCATGTAGGACCACCGCGGCAGCAGTCCCAGGAAGACCACCAAGCCATTGGCATTCCTGCCCACCAGATTACAATTGTAATCCAGGGTGGGCGGTGCAACGGTGTCACGGAGGTGGGAATGTTTGGCTCATAAGGAGAGCCTAAACAGCATACTGCCACTGTGACAGCGCCTACAGCATGTTTGTGCACGGCCGCATGCACCAGGTTGTGCATGCCACGCAGTGCACTCACGACCGTGCAGTTTTGGGGGGGGGCACATCATGTGCCCCTCGCACGCTCCCTCATGTGCGGATTTGGCCAAGGGCCCTGTTGGGGGCCCCTTTACATGCCTTTCTGCCAAGCCTTTTATGGCGGGATCCCCGCTATGAAATGCTTGGTGCAAAGGCAGGTCAAAATCTGCTCGATGATGGCAATGCCTGCACCGCCGCGACTCTGGTCTGCTTTCCCCAATGCCGCCACCACAGGATCCTGGACCCTGGATATGGCGGCGGTCTTGTGGTGGTTCCACCTCACCATCGTAATTGGGTGGAAGGCCTGATGCGATGGCGGTGGTTGGACCGCCATCCACTGGTACGGCGGTCCCAGGACCGTTGTACTTGTGATTAGGCCCTTAGATAATGTCCTACCCTATACCTCTACAGACTAAACAACACACACCTAAACTATATCTTATAAATTATAATACTTACAAATTTTACATAATTAGTTATCAATTAAACAATTAATAGTAATTAACTAATAATAAAATAATTATATTTAATTTTACCTACCACCCTTTATACCTACAAACACAACAACACACACCTAAACTATATCTTATAAATTATAATACTTACAAATTTTACATAATTAATTATCAATTAAACAATAAATAACAATTAACTAATAATAAACTAATTATATGTAATTAACGTCCTACCCTTTACCCCTACAAACCCAACAATTTGCACCTGATATATAACTTAAAAATATTCTTAAAAACACAATTTACATAATTAATTATCAATTAAATAATTATTAATAATTGACATTAGTTATTATAATTAATTTACTTCACACTCTTTACCCCTACAAAAACCACAATACACACCGAAAAATATAATTAAATTAAATTAATTACACAATTTACATAGTTCATTGTCAATTAAATAATTAATAATAATAAAAAATTAATTATTAATTAATTATAATTAAAATAATTCCCACCCTATACCCCTAAAAAACCCACAACCTGCACCGAAAACTTACAGTAAGATAAAAATGTATTACACAATTAGCGTAATTAGTTATCAATTAAATAAGTATTATAAAAACATTTATTACAAATAATTTACTTCCCACCCTGTGCCCCTTTAAATCCCACAACCCACTACGGCACTAAAAACAACAATAAACTATTAAATTAAATTTAAAAACAACTGGTGGCGAAGGTGGATTAGGCTTCCCCTTGGCCGCTAAAAACGGCATTATTACTGCTGTACAGAGCACCCAGAGAAGAAATAAATACTGTGGAATGCGTGTGCTGGGCATGAGAGGGTATCCGAAGACGGACAAGCTCTGACACCCTATATGCGCCATCCATGACACTAGCAGAGAACCCCTCCTTTCCTCCACTACACAACAAGGGGATGGCACGGCGTACCAAGATGCTGAATATCCATACCTCTGCAGACCTCTACCCAGGCGGGCAGTTCCTCCCCCTTCCCACCCATGCCGCAGCAGCCACAACCACCCCACTAGACACTCTACTTATAACCAAATTAGAGCGACCTGCAGAAGCGCGTTCCCGGACCCCCACCGGTCAACACGGCGCTTGAATACATCCATACAGCCGTATCGCTGCACAAACTCATAACCAGACTCTACTCATTAACACTAGCAGCATCCCCGCTGGACACTGAACGGGCCCGCTGGGCCTGGAAGGTGGACATGATCACAAGCCCAATGATGAAACAGTGGCAATACTGTTGTAACCAAACTTAGAGAATGTCCCCCAACTTCAGATTAAGGTTGATACACTTCAAATACCTACACAGACTATATCGCACCCCAACAGCTCTCCACAAAATGGGCTTGACTTCCGACGCGCGATGTTCTGCACCAGACGCTGCATTCATACACCTAGCCTGGACATGCCCGTTAGTAGCTGGATACTGGCAGGCAGTATGCGAGATAATAAGCACTATCATATCCGACCCTATTGCACGATCCGCTCGTGTGCTTACTAGGATATGTTAAAGACGTCCCTGACGCCAGCCGTTGACTAGTGGCAATGCTGCTGCTGCTGGCCAAACGTAGGGTGGAGATACATTGGGGTCACAAACCAGCACCATCGACTAAGGCATGGCTTACTGATGCAGTTCACTGCCAGACGCACCTGACCGAATACTGGAACCTCATGCCCCCAGCGAGCCGCCCACATGATATCTGGGACCCATTGGTGACATATCTCCACCAGCTTGACAACACTGACACACGACCATGCTCTCTAAGTACGAACTCACAACACGAAATACATCGGGACCCTACATGAAGACATAATAGAACCCCATCTATACAACTCTGGTTGCCGATTCTGTACACCACATATTCTAGATATGCCCCAGCAGCAACCAGGTGGGTTATTGCAGGCTCTGTCGCTTTACGATTGTACCATATCATTGTCATAAATGAACAATGCCCAATCTATTGTACTGGAGCAAACTAAATGTATGCCTCTCTTGAAATATGAATAAAGTTTAATAAAACCCCCAAAAATAAAAAAATAAAAACAACAAAAAATTTACAAACTACATTAAAAACATTAACAATAATTATACAAACAATTTATAACATATACATTTGAAATATATACAAAAATACATCAAAATAATTTAAAAATGATAATATTAACAATATTTTTGTGAATGATATTAATGACATAAATATTTTTAACATCGATATTAACAACATAGATATTTTCAACATCGATATTACTTACCTTAAAATTGTCAACGATATTTTTGCACACAATATTTGTGTATTACAATATTTAAAACTCGATATTTTTGCATCACAATATTTTTTTAAATATTTTGTCCGAATACCAAGATTCTTATCTTTGTTGAAGGCCTAGACACTAGGGGGCCCATTATGATAACGGGCGGATCGCCACCGCCGGCCCGGCGGTGGCGATCCGCCCGCCAAATGTCCCTGTTGCACCCCCTGCCATATTAGTATGGCGAGGGGCACCGCAGCGGATGGAAAGACCGTCCGCCGCATTTCCGCTGGTCGGATTGCCGGCCGGGCGGAAAAGGCATTCAATAAGGTGGCGGTGCCTTGCAGGCACCGCCATCCATATTACTATGCCGGCGGTGGGATGCCTTTCCATGGTGGAGACTCCGCCATGGAAAGGCATGCGGTGTTCACTTTGGGGGCCCGTTGCGGGCCCACGGGGGGTGGGGGGCTGCAACACCCCTACATTGGCATACACAAGGTGGCCGGCACCGCGCGGTGCCTGTCACGTTGTGCATGCCAATGCACAACATGCAGATATTACATTGCGGCAGGTGCTGCTCACAGCACCGCCCGCCGCAATGTGATAGATGCGGGATGCGACCGCCAGGGTGGCGGTCGCAACCTAATGGGCATGGCGGGACCGCCGCACCTCTGGCGGTTGGTCCCGTTTACCGTTATGGTGGTGGGCGGACAAAGTCCGCCCGCCATCGTAATAGACCCCATAGCCTTTTCTCGCTTAACGCCTGCAATTTCTACGAGAATTACAAGATTGACACATACTACTCAAGAGGCAGCATAAGCCTAAGGAAAATAGGGAATTAAGTGAGCGTCGTGAGAATGCACATGTGGATTACAAAATATGTACATTTCTAGAATATACGGGATAAAGTACCCCAAGAACTAGAAGGATATTGCAAGTCATTGAGGAGTTCCTGGACCATATAGAGTGGGGATTGGAAGACCCAATCCCTTTAGAAAGTCATGGAACTCTATGGTTACTTGTATGGCAGAGGGTATTTTATTCCTTATAATATGTGGGGCATGATGAATAAAAGTGGAATCTTTAGTGCAAAATTAAACACACCAAAGGGCAGTTTGTAATTTGTTGTAAAATTCATGTTAGAAGCAATTAAATTTAAACCTTATGAAAAATGGCATTTGCTCAGAATGAGTAGTAATATGCAGATATTCTTTCTTTCCTGTAATGAATCAAGTGCAAAAAATAAACACGTTTCCATAAATCTCTCCTTTTTGATGATCAGTCTTTGTTTTAGAAAAACAGATCACATGAAGGAAAAGCTGATTCTCGTTTTCGTTGTTTAAACTTCAATGATGCTCCCATGCATGCCTTTCACCTTGGCTGCTGGCACTGCCAGCAGGTATCATAATGTCACAACTTAACTGCAACTAGTTGAGACTGTTAAGTAGCTGTGTCACTTTCAGTCAGAAAGTGACAATCTTGTTATAGCTAATTCCCTACATGAGGGTCTTGAACTCTGCTTAAACAGCTTTAATGGTAATTGTTCTCCCTTATGGATGGGAGACTTCAATTTATAGCACAGTCAATTGTCCACTACAGGGTCTTGTGGATTGGCAGGCTCAGAAGGAGACCTCATCACTCATTTCTGTTATAGTCCATTTGGAGAAGAACTGAATCTATTACTAATGAAATATAACTTGTATTTTGCTTTTTATTTCTTCGCTGTGGATCCAATATTAAGCCCCACTTATATTGGGAGGGGATGCTCCAGCTCAATTGATTTTTATATTGTCGTCCTGTGATCTTAGGAGATTGATGGAAGAATACACAGTCACAGAAACTGTGCATAGTGATCATAAATTGTTAGCAATTCCAATCCAATTCCGATCCAAAAAGGAATATTCGGGTTCAGCCTGAATTGAGGGCTCTCATGGCAATCAGGTGTATGATAGAGATTCTTCTCTATTGGATGCCCCTTCTTTTTCCCTCTCTAGTCTTGATATAGGGCTAAAAGAGGTTATAGATGTTATAAATAGATGTCCAGGTGGGAAAGCTCCAGGGCCACATGGAATTTCTGTGGATTGTTTTTAAGGAAAGCATGCATCTGTGGGCCCCTCTTTTGATGAATGTATTTAAGTCTACTTTAACTACTAGCCCTCCTAAAGCATGGTCACATGCGATTATTATCCCCATCTTCAAGAAGGGATGCAAAGGGAACCCTCAATGTTACCGCCTAATATCATTAATCAATTCCACTGCAAAAAATAATGGGCAGGATATTACTAGAGTGTCATCAAACCTGGGCCCATGACAATAATATTTTCTATGAATTGCATTTTGGCTTTTGTGCTGGCCTTGGGACAATTGAGCAGTGTCTCAACCTTTACCTCTTGATAAAAACATACTCAGTGGCTAAGGAAGGGAAGTTATATCTAGCCTTCATGGACTCAGTTTGGCGTTTACATCTGTTAATAGATCCAAACTTTGGAATATCATGACCGAACAAGGGGTTGAGTCCAACTTTGTTAATTTTTAGAGATAACTCCACTCTGAGGTAGCTGCCAGTGTTCGGAATGGGCTGAGTGTGGAGACAACACAAGCTTTTAGCTTAGCTAGAGGTGTACTCCAGGGCTGTATCCTGGCTCCTTTTCTTTTTACTCTATATGTCTGTAGCCTGGATAAATATCTACTTAGCCACAACATTGATTTTAAAAGGGTAGGAGAGTGCAATGTTCCGGCATTAATGTATGCTGAAGGACCGGTGCCTGTTAGATCAGTTTTGTGTAATTGTGGCCAACTTAGGTCCAATGGTCAATCAGGGCAAGACCAACATTATGATCTATGGTTCTAGGAAAAAGAAAGTTAGTTCCTTCACTGTTGTTATCAAAGAAATGTGTGTGGTCCCCTCGTATCCATCTTTGGGGGTACTATTTGATGATAAGTTGAGATGGGGCCACTGAGTATGGCTAAAGCTGTAGCCCATGCTAGAAGTACTGAGTCTGTCTCTAGCTTTGGCTCTAGACTTGGTTGCCAACCGACCAGAGAGCTTATGGCAGTTCATAATGCAAAATGTTGTGCTTTTGCTTCTTATGGGACAGGTTTGTCGGGCTTTAGGAATTATCCACACATCTAGAGGTTCGAGAATGCCTTTATTAGAAGATTGCTGGCTGTCCCAACAACTATCTCTACCCATATATGCCACTCTGAAGTGGGGGTAGATTATATTATTGATCTGATTAAATTACAGCCACATTTACTGTGGCTCTAGATCTGGACCAAGAAGAAGACTTCTTTAAATCAGTCAATGTTAGCTGACTGGCTCAAATTGGACAAAGGTTTAAAGATTCCCTGGTTATAGTATATTTACAATACTTGTGCAAGTTTGAATATACTAGATCTTTTCGACAAACCAGAAACCTATTCCACTAGTTATTCCAAATCTGCGAAGGCAATTTTTATGTCTAATTGTATTTCTGCAAGATTACACAGTCTCTCTGAGAACTCAACATTAATAACTTATTACTTTCACTACCCCTGGTATTGAATCATATCTTATTTGGGTCACAAACAAGAACCACAGATTTCTGCTGACTAGGTTAAAGCTGAATATTGCGCCTTTCTTAGTGATTTTCCCAATAAGGGGTACCAATTTTAAGAATTTGCCTGTTTGTCCACGTGACAATGCATTTTATGTCATTTTGTAAATTCTATTCTGCATTGAGGAAGTTCTATATAATACCATTCTCAAGACAAGCGAATTTTAGTCAATGTAGGCCTGCTGTGGTATTTATACAATCTCTTTCCTCACCTAGTTTGTGTTTTTCAGCAGCATGTAAAATAATACATGCTGGAGGACAATGTTAAAACATTGAACCAGTTTGGTATGAAATACTTTTAGCCTTGGAATGCTTTAACTTTTTTCTTTTATTCTTTGCATTGAATGCTTTTATCATCATTGAATATGTTTTGTAATATTTGATGAAAAGTGATATTGTATATTTTATGGTCATTTGTTTTGATCGAATAAAGAAATTTGACTGACTGTAAAAGATACATTAGAGACAGCTTTTTATACTGGGATTGCAGGCTTCACTCTATGATAAGAAAATTAGACACAGGCTTTTTATACAGGCATTACAGACTGTCTTGCATTATAAACATATAGCACAGATTGTATGCAACATATTTATTCTACATGCCAGAGAGGGGCTTATGTAGCCCACCAATATAATATAAATTGACATGTGTTACTTCACTTATTCTCTTCCAGACTATGATTTAGAACATGGAAACAGAGAGAATTAATGATTGGCTATTACATATTTTAGCTAATGGATTAGAACAACAGTGATCTCTAAAATGATTTTCTAATTTTAGGAAAGTTTACGTGCATTGAAGTGAAGTTTCACTTGGAGCGTCAAATGGGATACTACTTGATACAGATGTACATTCCGAGTCTCCTGATCGTCATTCTCTCCTGGGTTTCCTTCTGGATCAACATGGACGCTGCCCCAGCCCGAGTGGCCCTGGGTATCACCACAGTACTCACTATGACCACTCAGAGTTCTGGATCCAGAGCTTCACTTCCAAAGGTAAAGAGACACACATGCCTGTTAACCCCGTCTTTTGTTTTTTTCTGCTGTAGGGAAAAGCAAAGTTATTGCAAGCCATTAAAAATAAAGAATGTTGGTTTTAAGAAATGTATATACATTGAACAAAAATGGGCATGGTGAAAACAGTTTTTGTACTCAAAATCACAAGATTTTAATGACAAAATCCAATGTATTTTTCTTTTGATTCGATTGTTTCCAAAATGCTTGTTTCACATGGTTTGTATTACTTTAGCCTTCCGATGCCTTGACGACAACATTGGAACCAATTGAGTTTTAGGTGAAAATTACAATTTGCACACACTGGAACGAGCGCAGCTGTAACAGGGTGCTTAAACCCGAGCACCAGTGCACGTTCCTTAATCTGCAGATCTGAATATCACTCTTATTACAAATTCTTCATCAGGTTTTTACCTGTCGAACGCCTGTGGGAAAATTGCATAGAATACGTTTGCAATTGGGCGAATAGCACATGCGCAATTAACTCACAGGCAAAAGCACCCAACTGAGGAGTTGGCACTTGAAACGTAATTAGCACCAAGCATGGAATCAGGGTTCTAGTTTATTTTGAAGAAGCACAAAGTGTCTTAGGTTAATGTTAAGCGTTTAGAAACCCCATGGTAGGTCACAATGTTGTACATATCTTAACAGTTGTAGTGCTCCAAACACTCGGATCAGGCCAACATTAGCACAAGTAATAATAATTCAGTGTGTACAGTCGGTGGACACCATTGGACACCGGTGGTGCCAGTTGGACTATCGGTCCTTTATATAACCTTTGCATTGATATGTGCTTGGGATGGAGAAGGTTGGCCTATATGAGGGCTTCGCCAATAAGAACCTTCTTAAAACGTTCTCTAAACTTCAGGAAAACATCTTTGGCTCTCGGTTTGCATTGCCCACACAAGGATCTTTTGATTTTATTTACCAGCCATATGAAAACATTGGAGTCTGTTGCTTACAATTTTCTGTGCAGTGCTGAATCTCCACGTACCTTTAGGAGTCTAGCAAGTGAACAGTTGTCTGTCAGTGGTACTGCGAGGTTTATGTAGTAGCAAGATTAGTTTAAATGCGATTTTCTGGTGTGTAATTTCTTTGCCAAATCAGAGCCAATGATGTACATGAATGACTGACTTTGCATAATAAAATGTCCTAGTTCAGTACTGGGTGTAGAATCTATGTTTGTTTACATGTAAATTGTTTATATGGGTACTCTTGGTAAATTGTCAATGTTGGGCTAGAAGAAGTTCATATGGAATTCGCATGCTACATGAAGATACATTTACATACATTATTTGTTTCTCTGTGAGCTCTACCTGGTAACATTATCGTAACATCTACTCTGACTACCGGTGTTTCTGAATGTGTCAGAATAATAGTTTGATTGTGAAATGATGTGATACCATAGGCAACACTTCTAACAAATGTTTAATTTCTTTCTTCTTGCTGCAGAGAAAATATGACAATCATTTATTTAAGTGCTGTTTTATTTCTAGTTGAGAGACAGGCATTGTTAAAGTTGCCAGATCTCTGTGTATCCACATGTTCTCCCATTAATATTGTTCACATTAGTGTCAAGCAAAGGAATTTATAAACTTAGGTTATCAACAGTAGTGTATGGGCCTTATTATGACTTTGGTGGTCCTACTGCAGATGGTGCAATGCACCGTTTGCTGTAGGACCGCCAAAGCCGTGGTGCTGCCACCCACTAGATTAGGAGTTAAATCCTGGTCTGGCGGGTGGTGCTGCAGTGGTTTAAGGCAGCGGTCTGTCATGCTTATTGAACAGCCTGACGCGGAGACCGCTGTTCTCAGAGCGCCAACTGCAGCTTCCTTGATGGTGTGACACACATGCCACACCATGCAGGAACTGGGGGTGTAAAACTAGAGCCCCCCCGCATGCACCCCCAGTGCACCCCGCATGCACCCCCCTTTGTTGCCTTTCCGCCACTCTTTTTTAAAGTGGCCTCACCACCATGAAAAGGGTGGTGGACAGGCAACTCCTACTGTGCTAGGCAGTGCCGCAGCAGCACTGCCAGCAAATTAGTGCTCCTGATCGCTGCACGACCAACGCGGGATCCTTGATCTCCGGCGGTCGCAGCGGTCCTGTGGCAGTCCAACCACCACAGTCATAATTCTGCAGGCGGGCCCACAGTGCGGCAGTGGTAAGACCGCCACCGTGGGTCAGTGGTCCTATGGACTGTCAAACTCGTAATAAGGCCCTTAGTATGTACCCTTTGCACAATCTGACAAAGTATTGTAACCAACTAGGTGCAGAGCTTAGAAGTGTCTTGAACCCTCATGTCATATCATATCCTACAGGACCATTAATGAAAAAAGTCATTATACAATATTTATTTCCCAATCCATGACCGAAGCATCTCTCAAACTCTCTGTACAATTGAGATACACTATAATGCTTCACTTAAGCTGTGTATTGACTGTGGGCCTTAGTACAAGTTCGGCGGTCTATAGGACCACCAAATCCGTGGTGGCGGTCCAACCACCACCACACTGCGAGCCTGCCCGTAGTATTATGATTGTGGCAGTCAAACCGCCACAGGATCGCTGCGACCGCCAGAGATCAAGGATACAGAGGCTGTTGCGCAGCGGTAAGGCATAGTTATATGTTAAAAGTGCTGCTGCAGCACCAGCAAGCATATTAGGAGTTGCCAAACCACTACCCTTTCCATGGCAGTGAGCCCGCCATGAAAAGGGTGAAGGTGTGGCAACTAAGGGGACCCTAACAGGGCCCCTTGCTGCTCCTGGGCCTGGGGGTGCATGTGGGGAGTCACATGTAGTGCCCCCCTGGATTTGCACCCCCATTTCCTGCACGATGTGGCATGTATGCCACACCGTGCAGGAAGGTGCAGTTGGCTCTCTGACAGTAGCAGTCTGCATGTTAGGCTCTTCTATGAGCCTAACAGACCTCTGCTGTCAGATCGCCGCAGGACCGACCGCCAGACCAGGATTGAAGTCCTAATCTGGCGGGCAGCAACACCACAGCTTTGGCTGTTCTACAGCGGATGTGCATTGCACCGTCCACTGTATGACCACCAAAGTCGTAATAAAGCCCTGTGTGTGTTAGTGATTTAAGTAGTTTTATGTCAGAATGTCGATAACAAAAATATCTTCTCACTTTGCTATAATGGACTAAATATAATTTACAAACATCTTGTTCCATTGGGTGCAGACATTTTATTATTAACTCCAATGAGGCAATATTTTTATAAATGATATTTCGGACACTATGGGCCTGATTTAAATCTCGGCAGACGGGTTACTCCATCACAATGGTGACGGATATCCCGTCCGCCAAAATATAAATCCCATTATATCCTATGGGATCTATATTTTGGCGGATGGGATAACCGTCACTGTTGTGACAGAGTAACCCGTACTCCGAGATCTAAATCAGGCCCTAAATCTTTTCAGTCTATATTTACGCCATGATATTTTATGCCATACCGATTTTAGCATACAACCTACATTGTCCTCATTTTCCATACCTCCCCTACACCCTCCATATCCATTCAGGTCTTTAAATATACATGCACATTTTATGAAGTGTGTTTTACTGAGATTGACATTGTTTGCATTAAATATACATAACGGTAGAATATTCCTTGTGCTTCATTGGTATTTTTCCAATTGTAAGTTACACAAGTAAGAATAAAATGCTTTAATGTCTGGTACAATTTCCTGGAAACGTTAGATCCTAAACACGTTTTGAATATCAACCTATTTTGGGGATTTAAATCTCAGTTTTGTTACGGGGTATTTACAGATTATTTGTGGTTTTAATGAAAAACAAATTAATTAAATAACAATTCTGACAACCAATTTTGCCTGAACTGTTTAATCAAAATGGTCAAAATGAATGGCAGTTGTCACCTGTCAAAAGCAAATTCATAGAATACCATTTTTAAAAAAATGCCTTTATATTCTTTTTTTAAGGTCTTAGTGCACTAAATATTGAAAATAGATTCTCTCTGTTGGTTTTTCTAGAAGGCTTGCATAGATGCTTCTTCCCTACATCCACTCCCAGCTTTCCCCCCATGTGTGACATTTCACTTTTTTAAACTGATATTCCTGGTGTTTACTCTCCAAAATCACTTTCCTAATTCCACTGCTTTTTTCGCTCTTATTTCCTTCCTCTGTCTCTCACTTCTTCTGCTCCTTCCTCCCTTCCCCGTTGCGCGTTTTTTTAATGGAGCCAGAACCCCTCTTTCACAAATTGTTCAAACTAGTTTATCTTACTGCTCCCCATGCATCTCCTTTTTTCCACTTTTGGAATGGAAGTCCCATTCTGCGCACTCATCTCTCTTCTTCACCCTTTCCTTACCCTGCCTGCTTCTAACTTTGCCTCTTTTCCCTATCTTTTCTGTTTAATATTAAAACATTAGGGTCTATTCACAAAGGTAAGCGTACATTAGCTTGCAATTCACAGAGGGATTCCAGGCAGGAGTAAGTCTATTTACAAATGTGGAGATCTCTGCCAAGTTCTCCACACCGATAAATGCCAATCAAGGGGTGGAAAAGTTGGTGTTCCAAATGTGAAATTAGCAGTGGAACTTTGTAAATGTCACAAACATGGACATTTGCAAACATTTTCAAACTCCTCTCCTTCCACTGTCCGCCCTGGAAAGGGTCACATTTTTCCTTCATCCAGTAGCTGGTGTATATTTATTTCCAGAGTGGGAGGGGATTGGCTCCCACCCAAATTTGATGGAGACCTAGGAATAGGACTGTCTCCACTGGAACAAAATCTGCATTTGCACAGGGGATGGTAATCCCGATGGCATTCTCAGAAGTATGACTGGAAACCTGCACCTGGTATAATGTTCCAGACATGCGCCTAGAAATGTTTGTGAGAGGCAAAAAGTAGGGAAAGTACGTTCAGACAGAGATTTTCCAAACTGAACCCAATGTTCCCATACCAGGATTTGATAAGAGGTTCTCAGTGTGTTTACTTTTGAAATTAGGATTTTTATTTATTTGTTTTTCAGTTAGTAAACATTATTAACTTGCTGTTCGTTTTTTTCTTTTCTTTTTTAACAAATTGTATTTCTGTTAATTGGTTTTTCCACTAACAGGGTTTTCAATAGTGTGGGTTCTAAGGAAGAGAATTCTACTATTTTGCGTTTCTATGAATCGTTTATGCATTAATGTCACCACACATGAATGTAACATGTGGGGCTTTTTATTCTAGCTTCTTCACAATTCCTGCTGTACCTTTTATGATGGCCTAAAAATGTGTTATCGTCTGTTATTTTACCATACTCTATATTTTTGTCAGAATTTCTGTTGAACCTCGTTCTAATTTGCAGGGATCAAAGGCAAAAGAAAGAAGGAGAGATAGACTGGGAGAAAGAGAGAGCACTTCATAAAGAGGAAGAGAGAAAGAGAGGCAGAGGAGAGAGAGAAAGCGAGAGAGAAAAGTAGAGGGAGTTGGTTGGATTTTTTCATCCAGTGATGTGTCAGTGTCAGTACAAAAACCAGGGGAGTACAACTTTCCTAGAAACAAAAGTCAGAAAGCTCCTTTGTGATTCTACCTGCTCTCTCGATTCACCATTGTGAAACTGGTTTGTACATTTCTTCATGAACATTGCTCCTGTTGTGCAAAATATGTCTTAATTTAGTTAGTACCATGTTAATGTTGTACGATTAAAGGGAATTAGGAAATTTAGTGAAAGATATCAACATTTTGTGCTAAAACTTCTACCTCTGGCCATTCCATCACTGATTGAATGCATTAATCGATGCTCAATGCAGTCAGCCATATGGCAGGATGTATTCTTGGCTTAGGTTCTACAAATATTTATTTAGTCAAAGGTTAGTACCCGGACAATACTAAAATATATTTAGTCAAAGGTTAATACTCGGACAATACCAAACATTTTCTCAGAGTATCTAACCCATGTGACACTGTAACCTTGAAATCCTTCCTCAAACAGCTAATGTCTGTTTATATGTGTGTATGGATATGGTAGTTCTATGGGGCAAACCAAGCCAAAAGGCAGCGGAGCACTGAACAGGGTCAAAGGTAAGCTTAAAATCAATGAGTAATAATAGAGGAGGCTAATTTGTGTGTGGGTATAGCGTTGGGATGTAGTCTTCTTGAAAGAGGTGGATCTTCAACTCTTTCCTAGATTGGAACAGTGTGAATGAATGACATTGGTGTGTCATTCATTCACAGGCACAGATAACTCATGTTGTGCATTAAAGTGTTACTTAGGTGCACATGAAGTTTCCTAAAAGTTAAGTGTTCATTTGGAAACTCCACGGCAGCAGACTCACATCTTTCCCACAGGATAACCACATGATTGAACTGGCCTAAAAGGGCAATCAGACAGTGCCCAAAGGTCTGGTTTGACAGGTCAGTGTGTGGGCTGTTTTTTGCCTGTTTGTAGGCCTGTTTTATGGTCTGCTGGGCCGATTTTCACTGTTGATTTCCCTGATCTTCAACCAAACATTGCCTGCAGCAAGCTCAAATCTATGCAGTCTTCCATACCTTGTAAAAAACTGACACAGTGTGTACTTACAAGTTCAAAACTGCTCCAATTTGTAAACATGGGCTACTTTTCTAGCTATCTAATTTGCTAATGGGGGCCGCTTTTATTTTGGTGCCTGGGCCTATTTTCTGTCTCACCTTGGATAACCATCCCACCTGTAGCAAGAGTCTGAGCCAGCTTTACCAGGATTTCAAACTGTGAACAACATATCTCTGGTAGGCCCTCAGGCAAATTAAGAAAGTCTGATGCACAAAGGTCTTCATTGTCCTATTTATGCATGATTAGGTGTACTCTCGCAAGACAGAAGTGACAAGCATGATACCTATTGTACTAACCTCAGAAAACCTGTCTCAGAATGCATGTCTCACCCACCGCTCCCCAACTGCCAAACCACCAACGTTCTCTCACAACATTTTAATGCAGCGCACGAGGTAGCACATGTATGGACACAGGAGGAAGGAGAAGGAGGGCAAGGGACAGGACAACACGAATTGTACACTACCCAAATATTTTATGGGATAAAGAACCCTCTGTCGTACATTGTAAGGATATTTCAAGTCACTAAAGAATTGCATGGCTATATTCAGGAAGGAGGTAGAAGGCTGAGTCTCTTTATAAGGTTATGGAACTCCAAGGTGACTTGAAATATCCTTATAATGTACAGCAGGGGGTACTTTACCCCTTATAATACATGTTATGCCATCAACTTTCCCACAAACAACTTAAATCCTTGGTAACAGCTCTTTCATATAAAAGAGAGCATGTTAACAAACTTGAAATATGAAAATAGAAATGTTAGTGCAAGTCTAAATACATTGAAAAAGCTGTGAGATATTTGCTGTACGAAGATATTAAGATTAGTTTAATACAAGTCCATTTTTTTTTTTAAAGGTGCAGTTGCTCGAAATTTGTAGAAACATGGAGAAAGATTCTAACTTATGTACAATTGCCTAAGGAGTGTAAAAAAACCACATTGTCATACATATCTCCTTTCTGGTTGTCACTGTACAGCTCGAAAAACAGATCAGAAGATAGAAAAGTTACATTTTGTTTTCATTCTATAAATAACTGCTTTGATTATGCTCTGTGACCTGACATAACTTTTTTCCTTGGCTGCTGGCTTTGGCAACAGGCATAGTGACGTCAGAATTCAGCTGTAATAAAATAGATTTCAAACTTTTTCCCGAGCAGGGGGCTTGTAGTATATTGGATTGTTTTGCTGGGGTGCTAGATAATGGAGAAAAACTGATCAGACATTTGGTGTGAACCAAATGAACTCATCATTCAAAATTGCATCTCAGAGAAGTTAAAATAGAATTTTGTGTACAAAAAAACCCTAGGTTAAATCACCAAAACATTTGTTCAATATTTACTACATTTCTTACAGTGGAATAGCAAGAATGTGCAAGGACGGCATTGATGTGGGAATCATGTTGACAGGACCTCTAGTTTCCATCCGAAGCACCTTCATTTCAAACCCATGGGGAACAAAGCAATGCAAACAAATCAAAACCTATAAACACTCTGCAAGCCACTGCAGGCAAGTGAGTCGGCATTCCAAAGCTGTTTCACCTGCTTTATAAAAAATAGGACGTGCTACACGCTCCATTGATGCCTCTGGCTGTAGCATTGTATTGTCCTTTGTAAGCTTGAAGCATGTCATGTTTTTTAACACAATTGTTTCAATTTCTGTTTAAAAACAGCATAACACTAGAACTGTACCTTCCTTCATATTTCTAGCCAGGAGCACACATTTCTGTGCGTATCCATGTTTGTTGGGGTGGCATCCTTAATACATTATCGCACCACAGACACTGAATTGTCTCTCAATCAGGTTTGTGAACTGTTTGACAAATTGTGTCTGAGGAACAATTTGTTAATTGTGAAAAGCTAGAATACTGATTGTGGCCAGCAGTCGATGTCTCCGGCTGCTCTATTTGAACTACCAGTAACCAACCTTCAACATCCCGCCATGCTTTTTTAGGCCAGAATCATAGGGGATCAGGCCCATGCAGGAGACAACAAGTAGGCAGGAGGGGATGGTACCACAACCAGTACACACTGGGACAGCGACAAACTCGCAACCAGTACTACGATTGGTAAATTCCCGAAATATACAATCCATCTTTAATGTTTCCTCTTACACATTAAGACAGACATGGAAAATCAGGTCCTAACTTCAGGCTTACCCCTTATCCCAACATATAGAAATGACCCTTCTCAGCCCGTCTAGAACTGTATAGATTCTTTAGAACAGTCCCTCTTAAATATAACTTCTCTAAAAATGACACAATCCCCGTGTATGATACCACTGGCCATCACACTCCATCTGTATTCTGTCCGAATAACCATATGGTATCAAAAGAAGTAATCACATTTGAGAATGCCATCCTCACTGAAACAGATAATTTGTTCAGGGGTTCTAACTATAGCAAATATAAACTGTCGAAAGATCAACATTTAGCTCTTCAGCATCTACAGTCTCTTCAAGATGTTAATATAAAACCTGCAGGCAAGGGTGGCGGTATAGGCCTGATAGACAAATCTGCATATAAAGATGAAGTTATGAAACAACTTCAAATTCCAGTCTACTATAGAAAAATATCTAAAAATCCCACAGGAGATATAAGAAAGCTCATTCTCTGCCTTAGTAAGGAAGGGCTGAATGAAGGCTGGCTCAGCCCCAAAGAATCAGTGTTTTTTAACAACACAGACCCCAGTATACCTGCTACATATATTCTACCAAAATTACGTAAAGACCCACTCAAACCACCTGGGCGACCAATTCTTTCAGGGTGTAATTCTATCCTCAAACCATTGGCCCAATATGCAGATAATTTTATAAAAACCCTTTGCAATCATCCATTCTCCATACATCAGAGATACCACTACAGTGATCAGTTCAATAGAGGGCTATCCATTTGATTCTAATACTGAGATACTTGTCAAAATGGACATTGAAAGCGTATATACGAATATACCAGAGATTGAAGTACTGGAACTTTTAGAAGTTCTCTTTGAAACAAGATAGCGCCCGCTTCAGGTTCCTACATTAATTCATACTTGAATGTACAGAATTAGCTTTGAACAGCAACTTCTTTACTTTCGAAAATCAGTTCTGTGAACAGATAAAAGGGGTTGCAATGGGGGCTGTTTTAGCCCCCAATATAGTAAATATTTATGTGGCTGATTTTGAGACAAAATTCATCAAGAATTAATCTAATACATATCGATTATTGATTAAAAAATGGAGGTGATACATCAATGATGTGTTCATGATATGTAAGGGTGATGTTGAAAACATTTTGATCTTTCACAATTGGATAAATAATCTGAACCCCAATCTGAGTTTCACTATTGAACACAAAAGCTCCAGCATTAATTTCTTGGACAATACGATTAAAGTTGAAGATAATCTGTATGCTGCACTTTTCACAAAACCTACGGCTAGAAATACATTACTTGGGAGCGATAGCCATCATCCACAAACATTGAAAGGCAAACTTCCATTTGGACATTTCTCTGTCTAAGATGTAATTGCTATAAAAAAGATGACTACTTTACAGAGGCCCACAAACTGTTGGAAAAAATTAAAGTGTTAGGATATCCATATAAACTTCTTAAAAGGTTGCTAAAAAGAGCATGGTTCTATGATAGAGAAACCCTCTTGTAGACAAGAGAACGACCGAGAATGACCAAGACAATCTCGTCTTGTTTGCATGCCACGTTTGGCATCTTTTCCTATAAACTCAAGAAATTCATTTCCAAACATTGGAACTTATTCGCAGGAGAACCTCTAGTTGGTGAAAAAACAATGTTTGCCTTTAAAAGGAGCTGTAATATCCGCAACCTTCTAGTCAAAGCATACATTGACTCACGTACCAAGTCAATCCAACATACCTTAAGCCTACCACCAATAATTGGGCACTTTAAATGCAATAAGTGCATTCCTTGTAACATCACCAGCACAGTGAAAAACTTTGCCATCTATGGGCTCAACTTTACAGTCAAACACTTTTCAAACTATAATACCACCAACGTCATTTACTGCATTGAATGCCCCTGTGGTTTGTCCTTTATAGGGAAAACCACAAAATGCATCAGAAAACGCGTTGTTGAGCATCAATCTAGAATTAGATGTAAAGTATAACACGTCCCTGTGGATGAACACTTCATGCAATTTAAACACAGAGAGAAGTATATCAAATGGTGGGTGATTGATACTGTCAAACTCATAGTAAGATCATCAAATGTAGACAGGTTACTCTCTTGCAAAGAAAATTGCTGGGTATGGAAAGTTGACAGTGTAAGGAAAAGGCTTAATATATCTATTGAATGGCAAACATTAGCCACACTGTGAATCTATGATAGCTATTGGGGGAATTAAGCTTGTCATTTCCTTGAATGATGTCTGTACCCCATTGTGGGTTCTTAATGATATAACAATCCGCAATGGCACTTTTTGTCTGCATTATTCTTTGACTGTGGCCATCTGTTTATCATGTATTAAGTTAAAGATGAGTGTTACTTAAAGATATGATGTACGCTGTTCTATGATTTCTTGTACATTGCAGATGTGTCCAATATCATGTTGAATGTATCTTTAAAATTTCTGCTTTTACAAATTGTGATCTGACTTGTCAATTAGATATATTTTTAATACAAATCTTGAACCTGGACAGTTAAATATATATACCTATTTATTGGACTCATTTTACACTTTTTTTGGTTTCATTATTCATCATGATAAATACCAAATACATTTTCTTTCATGTATGTTTAATTCTATAGACTGACCACTAATTGTAATCTTCTGGGAATTTGAAGTTTCTTTCCTTTCCCCCTTTTTTCACTTTCCTTTTCTGACTGGGTTATTTATTTGATGCATCAATGTGATGTAGAAAGTATTTCAAACTAGTACACATCTTTGCGTTTTTACTTAGCATAGCACACATTAAGGTAATAGGAGCCATTATCAATGTAGACTCACTTCCCAGGTCAGCTTTCCATTATCTCAATGCACAACTGTGCATGAGAACCCTTACAATATGCCGCACTACAGGTAGCGGTCTAGTGCTGTCCGATAAATCAGACTCCACCTCAGCAGTCAAACTGCGCCCCGGGAGTTGTTGTATACCAGCTGCCAATCAGTCAGAGGAAAAGTGCTGCTTCCTTGTAAGTATGGACCTGTATGACTGAACTAGGGGCCTTATTATGACTTTGGCAGTCTCGGAGCAGGGCCGCCACACTGACACCCCACTCCGAGACTGCCAAAGCCATTAAAGACCGCCTGCCAGAGTATGACTTATTTTTACTCTGGCGGGCGGTTCTTTGGCGGACCCACTGCAGTGCCTTTGAAAAAGGCCCCACAATGGGAGCATCAAAGGCAGTTCCTGCAGGGCATGGACTGTAAAGTCCATGTCCTGCAGGAACTGGGTTGTATGTACACGAGGGGCACAACATTTGCCCCCCTGCATGCACCCCAGGGTGCAGAGGCAACAGGGGGCCATGCATGGCCCCATTTGTTTCCTCACAGCCACACATTTCATGGCGGTCGCACCAGCATGAAAAGTGTGGCGGTGAGGAAACTCCTAATATGCTTTGCGGTGCCGCAGCGGCCCCACCAGCATATTAGGGGCCTCAGGCCACTGCACCACTGCCACGGATCGTGGATCCCTGGCGGCAGCAGTGGTCCTGTGGCGGTCCAACTATTGGTGTAATGTTATCAATGGCTTCCCTCAAACAGCTTATGTGATGTCAGAGAAGCACAGACAGTGGTATACTATCACGTACATCTGTAAGGTACTAAATTCCAGATTATTAGCAAGGCCTTTATCCTCTGATCACTAAATACAAATTCAGCTACTTTATTTCCTCAGCAGGATTTTTTCGACATCTTTGTGATTGTAATCTATCTGTCTTAAAACAGTCCAAGTAAAATCTAGGTGGCCCTGTTTATGTTTTCTGATTGAGTTACCAACCTGGTTGATACCTTCAACTGTTTAAAAGTGCTGAAAATGTTCTTGCTTTCTGATTTTAATTTTCTGCATGGTCATCCCAGAATTTAGCTTTCTACATGGTCATTCTTATATAGGATAGCTAACAAAGACAATGAAGGAGGGAGATGACTTGAGAAGAGATTCTATTAGTATGAAGCCTTTGTACCCACATCTTGTTGTGAGTTACTTCTGAATATCCAGGCCCGATTCACAAAACATGGATGTGGCTTACTCATAACTTTTCATAAATTTTCATAAATTTTCAGAGTAAGATACATTTACTCATGTTTCCTGTGAGTAGGCGTATCCTACTCCTGGAAATTCCTGAGTAAGTCATATGAAACTTGGAGTAAGATAAAAATATTTATTGAAAATGCTTTGTGAATGAGACTTGGATAGTCAGGAATAACTCACATATAAAACAGGAGTATGACACAGCTATTCATAGGAAAAGCTTTGTGAATTGGGCCCATCAGCCACATAGAAAACCTTTGTATTGTAGTATTTACTGCTTTGAAGCTAAGACATAAGTGTTGTTTTCCAACAGCTCCTTCAAAATTGCTGAAGTGTCAAAACAACTCTTTGAAGGAGGGCTCAAAATGAAAAGTGCTGCGATGGAGATTATTACTCAAATGCTTTTACTAAGGTTGATTGCTCATCGTCATTCAAAATATAATACCATGTCTCCTTGAGCTTTTGATACAATGATTGATCAATCTTTTTCTGCCTTTGAAAAAAAGTTAATGTTGAAAGTATCTTTTCAATGACAGTACTAGAAAGACATTTTTGTAAATTTATACAGGGAGAAGAATTTACAGGCTTTCATTGCAATAAAATAATGTATCTCTGGCCCAACCTTTCTTTCCTACATTCTCAGAAATATGCAGATTTCATTGCAATTTTTTCCCATCATATTTCTATGAAGATCTTGTTCTGCAAGGTTCAGTGCCTTTGGATTTCAAATTTATATCATGATTTGAGGAAGAATATTAATGAGAGCTGTGAAAGTGGACAACATATATGTCATAGGCCCTTATTACAAATTGAGTGGAATAAGGTGTGGTGTTTATCGCATGTGCAAAGTGCAAGTTTTTAATAGGAAAATGAGGCATAACATGGAGAAATGTTTTTTAACCGTTTTCGTCTTTCTTCAGGTCTTTTCCCTCAATAAACTTTGGTGGGTTTGACCTGCTGGAATCTGTGTGGGGAAAACTGGGAAGGTGTGCTAATTTTCACACAAATCATAATTCTGAACCCTGTGCAAACTCTTGTTATAGATAATGATTTACCTTGCAGCCCTAATCTGTTCTCTGCTTTTACAGTGAGGCGCTTGCTTGAACTTGCCATCCCACATCCCTTTTCTTCCTCCAGTAAAGTTGTAATAACTGGCCTGTTTCATTGCAGCACTTCATACTGCACCTTTGCTGCTTCTGTGTGCAACAGATAACAAGCTGATCTATTACGCAATTTAATGGTACTCAATTCAGCAGCCTCAGAATGATGGGAGGTTGAGTTGGCCCTTTCAGGTTCAGACTTCAGATGTTAGTGTTGGTATAATGCCTTAATATGGTGTTTTACAAATTGTGCTACCAAAATATCATAGCCAGAATTTTGAGTAACAAAATATTGTGAAAGTAAATATACATAGGTATGACTAGATTTGCTATGCTTAACTACACATAAATGTATCTTGAAGGTATATATAAGTGAAGTTTAGTATAGTAAATCTAGCCTTACTTTTATATACAAACAGCAAGATATTTTGAAATTTGATATTCTGGATAAATCTTTTACTAACACAATGTTTTTGTGCTTGATATTGTGACATATAACCATCACTATTACTATTACTCAATTTAATGATAATCAAATGAACCGTTTTGGAAGTCTGGATGGTTAAGTTGGCACTGCCAGGTTTTGAGCATCAGATATCACAAACAACCATTTAACTCACTGAGCAATCTTACCATCAGTGGTGAGCAATTGTCCCTTTTTACCAGGTAAACAGTTGTGCAGCCTACGTTCTTATTCATCCCTGCCATTTTGGAGTGCTTCACATGCACTTCATCTGTATTCCTTTGCCTGCTGCCTTAGGAGAAGGCAAGCTGCCAGCGAGAAAGCAGAACCAGTGTTCTGCTCCAATGGACCAAACTAGGAGAGGCACAGTGAAGGAGATTGGCAGACTTCATGCTCCTCTATATTACTAGTTAAGGAGCAAAGTCCATGGAGGGCAATCAGGCAGGCATGACAGGAAATTATTTCCTATTGCCTGCGTAGTCAAAAGAGTTAGGAGCCCACCCTTGCGGGTTCTTCCAAGTGTGGGAAAATGAACAGGGCCCAGGCGCGCAACGCCCATTGGGCTCAAAGGGCTTCAGCCCCCCCCTGTTGTGTGTGGCAGCCCGGGCTGAAACAGCTTCCCGGGCACACACACAGCCACACCTGAGTACTTCACAGGTCTTTAAAAGACCATTTACTTGCTAACGAGGCTTTGTTGTGTTTTCACCCCTTCTTACAGCCCCTGCATCTCCACTCTGCATATTGCTGGAAGAATCAGCCCCTCCGAAATTTTTGGTAGCCCCCCTCCCCCCCGAAACTTGGCTCTAGTTGCGCCTCTGACAGGGCCTGACTAGGTTCAGAGCAACACCACTGTGAATTCCTTAGCAAGGTGGGTAAATCGTTAGAGACTTCATGTCAGAAGAACATGCCAGAAGCATTGAAAAAACAATCTAAGAAACACATTTGCAATAAAATTAAAAGATGTATTTAGAGGGTGCAAAGAGGGACAGCCATCCTATTTTAATGTATGTAACACTGAACCAGATATCCTACTATGATGTCAACCTGCTTGTCCTAATGACTGGATGCGCGTGACAGTTGTAAATTAGCTTGTGTATTTAAACATACACAAATTGACAATAAACGGAGATTGTGCATGTTACCTGAATGACCAGTGAAACATCTTTTCTGGAATCAACTCTTTCTATTGAAATACTTCCCATTTTTTACCCATATTTCTATATTTCAAATACTTTATTGATTTTATAATAAAACAGAAGAAATACCAAACATGTTTGATAAGGTATACACACTGTGCATTGGGCACAATATTACAATATAACCAAAGCGTTAAAAAATCAATTCTACATAAGATATGGGTGCAACCAGTGTATACCAGATAGTGAAATAGAATAAGAACAAAATAAAACCAATAACAAGAAGATAGAGAAAAAATAGAGAAGGAAGAGAAGAGAGAAGAAAAAGAACAGGGAGAAAGTAACAAAGAAGGATATAGAGCTCCGGCAGTACCTAACATAGCATCTGGAAAGTATACATAGTTACAATATGCACATTACCTAACAACTTTTACCTTTATAAAAATGTAAAACATTCACAGAGGTTTATGTGAGTTGAAATAAGTATCTAATGAGTTCCACATAGCTCTGGAGGAAGCTTTCCATGGAGAATTCTGCAGAGCGATATTATCCGCACCTCTGAGATGAATGATCCAGTTCAACCATCCTTTATATGAGGCCTTATTCGTATCCTTCCAATTGTTTAAGATCATTTTTATTGCTGACGTAAATAGCAGATCTAATAGTGCCTTATCTGCTTCATTACACGAGTCTGTCATAAAAGAGCCAATCGTTAGTGTAGAAAAGTCTCTTCTTAAATCACATTTGAATAGTTTTGATATGAAATCGAGAACCTTATCCCAAAAAGACACCACAGCTTTACAGTACAGAATAAGATGGGCTAAATCACCTTTCTCTACTTTACAGTTCCAACACAACGGATCATCTCGAATATGTAGAGAGTGCAAACGAGCTGGCGTCCAAAAAGCCTTATGTAATAACCAAAATTTAGTTTGAGACATAACTGGAGAAATCTTGTTACGTGTTACAGAGCTCCAGACTTGAGGCCAAATAGAGTCAGGAATAGGAACAGAGGAGTGACCCTCTCAAAAAGCTATAAGCTTATTATTAATCTTTGAAGTTTTCGGCCTAAGGAGTTTATAGATGTGTGATACTTGATGTCCTAGTTTATTTATTTGTGATATAAACATTGGCAGAGATGGCGATTGGTTATTTAATTCAGCTTTAGATATAGCTACCTTAATTTTTAAGAAGTTATAAAATTCAATTTTGTCTAATTTGTATCTGGTTTGGAGTTCATCAAATGTCATGGGATAGGAAGAATGTTCAAGCTGATAAGGAAAAAATACCCCAGCATTTATCCAAGTATCAAAATGTAAGCTCTTACCTTTATATAGAATGTGACGGTTATGCCAGATAGACATCATTTTAGAACCTTTAATACTAAAGTCGAGATTCTTATCTACCTGAAGTAATGCCAGTTTCGTATTCTTGAAGATAGATTTAGAGCTAGATGGATATAGATGGTTAGAAGTAAGAATGACCAAAGGATTAAGATTGTCTAGAATAGATCTTTCCACTACTAGCCATACCGGGGTGTACTGGGCAGGGGGCTCAAGCCAATAAGAACCTTTTTTTGCTCAAAATGCTGATTGATATAATTTGAAATCGGCTAAATTAACTCTGCCTAAAGATTTATCAAGCCTTAGTTTTTTAAGCCCAATACGAGCTTTCTTGCCTTGCCATAAGAATTTCGTTAGTAGAATGTCTAATTTTTGGTGAAAGTCGTCAGATAGGGTGAGAGGAAGCATGTTAATAAGATAATTAATTAAGGGCGTAATCATCATCTTAATAGTTTCTATTCTTCCCCACCATGTGATGAATCTTGGTGACCACGAATCCAGAAGTTTCTTGATCTTTTCCAATGTAAGCTTCTCATTGTGATAGAGGGTGTCAATTATATTACTGCCAAATTCGATACCTAAATATTTTATATATCCTGATTGCCATGCTAGACCTGAATTACCTAAAACTTCTTTGGTACAGTGAATGTTCAAGGGTTTAACCTCTGATTTGTCTTTATTGAGTTTATATCCTGAATGTATTGAATATTCTCCAATTGTAGCCATCAGCGCCTTAATTGAAGACTCTGGATTTTCAGTCATTATTAAGATATCGTCCGCGTATGCGGCCAACTTAACTTGAGTGTCATTAAACCCTACTCCTTTTATTTCTAAATTCAGTTTAATATCCTGAATCAAGGGTTCCAAAGCCAAAAGGAAGAGAGCTGGAGATAACGGACAACCTTGCCTAGTGCCTTGTTGTAAGATGAAAGGATCCGAAAGTGATCCATTAACTGCAATGCGGGCCACAGGGGTCAGATAAAGGGCCATAACCATATTTATATAAGCCTCCCCCAAATTAAACGAACACATACATTGTTTTAAGAAGGACCATGAGACCCTATCAAAGGCCTTTTCTGCATCTAACGTGATTGCTATAGTTGGATCTTGCTTAAACGCTGCATGTTCTAAAACATGGCATAATAACCGGGTGTTGTCATTGGACATACGACTTTTGAGAAAACCTACTTGTGAATTGCTTATTAAACGAGGAGAACAGTATTAAGTCTTGTAGCTAAAACTTTAGCATAAATTTTACAATCTACATTTATAAGAGATATTGGTCTATAGTTCTTTGGTATAAGGGAGTCTTTCCCCTCTTTAGGTATAACAATTATATTAGCTTCTGTCATAGAATCAGTCGTACGGCCCACCTTCGCTATATTATCGAATAGTTTCACCATAGTTGGCTGCAATTGGTCTGAAAAGGTTTTGTAGATAGTAGCAGTAAACCCGTCAGGTCCCGGAGCCTTATTATCCTTCAAGGACTTGACTGCAGCCTCTACTTCTAGTACACTAATTGGTCTTCCCAGTGCAAGTTTATCCATTTCATCCAACTGTGGTAAGTTTAGCCTATTTAAGTATTGGGAACATTCACTTGAATCAAATTTCAAATCATTTTTATATAAATCCTCATAAAAGGATTTAAAGGTATTTAAAATATCCTTTTGTTTTGTATCAGTTTGATTATTAACATCCTTGATGGCTGAAATAACATTTTGGTTCTGTTTATGTTTAAGATATGAAGCTAGTAGTTTTCCTGCTTTAATAGCTTCGCAGAGCTTAAGAGCTTTAAATTTGTTCACCCATATCCCCGCCCGTTCACTTAAGATTTTATTATACTCGTACTTCTTTTGAGTTAGATGGTTAAGAATCGTAGTATCCTTTAATGAGAGGGCATGGGAGGACTCCAAGGATTTAATTTCTAGTTCTAATTTAGCTAAGTCAGAATTAAGTTTTCTATTGATTTCTGTTTTAATTTCAATAAGTGTTCCCCTGATAGTAGCCTTCAGTGCATCCCAAAGTATATTTATGTTAGTTTCTTCATTATCATTATGCTTAAGATAATCTAGAATTGCATCCTCAATTCTCTTTTTATCCTAAGGGTCTGATAGAACATCATTATTGAAGCGCCATCTTTTGGGCGAGGGTTCATTACACCTGCCAGCCAATTTAACGTTAATACAGGAGTGGTCCGACACTAGTTTAGGAGCAATATTTGAATATTCGATTAGGTGTGTGTAGGAACCAGAGATAAGAATATAGTCTATTCTAGTGTATGAGTTATGTGGTGCCGAATAAAACATATAGTCTCTATCATCCGGATGTTGTAAGCGCCAAGCACCTTTAAGATTAAACTTGGCGCATATGTTATGAATTATGCTGTGTGAGCGTGTAATATGATAATTACATGTAGACTGACGATCAATAATGGGATCTAGTGGAATGTTGAAGTCACCACCAACAATAATTAGGTCATTCTGGGGAAGAGTCTCTATAGTGTTCGAAATTGCTTCCCAAAATTGTGGGTCATCTATGTTGGGGCCATAAATATTCACCACATGTATAGTATCTTCACCTTTCTTAAGATGAGTGACCAATAACCTTCCATCAGTATCATGAGATTGAGAGACTAGGGATATATTTGCTTTTTTCGCTATTAAAGTAATCACTCCCTTTTTTTTCTATCTGCTGGAGAACAAGCAACCTGTGAAATCCAATTATGTTTAATAAACGCAGCATCTTACCTGTAGGAGAGAAGGATCTGCTTCTTATAGTTACCCCCACTTTTTGCTGATGTCTCACTGTTTTTGGCCTAGTCTGACTGGGATCCTGCTATTCAGGACCCCAGTCTATCTGCTTTCTCCTATAAATTGATTGCTTGTACTTTAGGTACACTCCAGATTGGATTCTGGGGTACCCTTATCAGTCCCTAGTATATGGTACACCATGTACCCAGGGCATAGGTACCCCAGAGGCCTCCCAGGGGCTGAAGCATGTATTGTGCCACCCCTGAGAGGCCATTCAAAATGACACCACAGGTCTGCTACTGCAACCTGTGTAAGGAGGTGCATGCACCCTTACTTAGATATAGGTTACCTATATCTATTCTAAATCACTGCACATATAAACCTATCAGTCACCCCTATGGCAGGCCTTATCAATCCTGAAGGCAGGGTGCTGGGTTTTACGTGAGAGGGTGCCCCTGCATGAGCAGAGCCCCTCTGCAGCCTTCGGAATCTATTCCCCGGGGTTGTCTGTGATGCAGCCAACCATATATACTTAAGTGCATTATAACCTCGCGGTAAATGCTAACTTTAAAACGTCTGCTTAGAAACATGTCGTGTTTGGTGTCAAACACCTTGGAATCATACCTCCACACCAGTAACTGTGTGGGAGGTATGATTCCTCTCTTGTAGTACCACTACTATGGGGCACCGGTCTACCCAATACCAGCTTTCTCGACCTGGGCAGCACAAAATGGATGCTGCCAGCCACAGACACGAGTCTGCCCTCCTGCTGCTGAGCCAAGCTCGAGCAGAGGAAGGCCTGACAATAGGTTTCCTGTCACAAGGAGGTGTGACCACCTCCCAGACAGGCTTTAGTGTATTGGGGCTGGGTGGGTGCACTCTTAGAGTGCCAGAAAGTCTGCACTGGGGGCACATTTGGTGTCCCCGTGCATAGTCCAGCTCAAACCGGTTGCAGGAGCCAATGGCTCCTGCTCTGGCGTGAAACTGGACAAAGGACATGGGTGTAGCCACCCCTCTGTCCTGACCCTCCCATAGGTGGGTCCCCAGAGTTAGTCCAACCTCTTCCTTGGGTATAAAGTAGGAAACCTGACTACAGGACTTTAGATTTTACCTGGACTAAACTCTGCAAGCAGAAACCAAGGGGCATAATATCAAGAACGGCGTTAAAAATTATCGCCGGTTTAGCGGCAGAAAACTGCCGCTAAAGCGGAGATAATGGGCTTGATAATATGCCCTTGAGAATTCCAATAGAAGTCCATGTTCTGGTGTGAACATGGGCTTCTATTGGAATTCTCCAGGGCATATTATCAAGCCCATTATCGCCGCTTTAGCTGCAGTTTTCTGCCGCTAAACCGGCGATAATTTTAACGCCGTTCTTGATAATATGCCCCCAAGTACTTCGATGGTCTACACTTCGCTGGACGACAGAAGAATCTCCCTTGGAGTAAAGGAGTTACTCCCCTGCAGCAGCAGGCACCTAAACGCATCTGACCGGTTTGCATCTCCCAAGCTCCTGAGGACTCCGAAGATTTCTGCAACACAGGAGGTAAGTTCCCAAATGTCCCTGAGGTTGATCTGCTCTCTCAGCAATCCTGAGACCAGTATCCCTCATGGGAACCGTGCAACCCAAACCCCTGGGCACTGTGTACTTTTGCAGCAGCATATGCTTTTCGGCAATCCCTGAGGCTGTGCTTTGGACTACGTGTAGTCCCGACCCCGAGCAGCATTTCCACCAACGATCTCTGGCCTCCACTCCACGAGTGCTCCGTGGGCTGGTACTTTGTGATTCCGCTCGAGGTCCCTTTGCGATCCCTGGTCCATTGGCCTGTGGGTCCTAGCGAGGGTCACTTTGACTTTCCTTGGGCTTCCCTGGTTGCTCCAGACATGCTCTGACTCCCCATAGCTTGGAGAGTCTCCTGGAACTTGCTGGTCTATACTATCACTTGTTTCCTCTGCCCGCATGGGTTGCCTTTACCAAGGCTTGTTGGTGTTTAATCCGGACACTGACCCCTCAGCACTCGACATCCTTTGTGGGACAGCTCACCTCCAGACTTTGGTCATCGTCAACGTCTCCTGGTCCCCGTGGCTGCAGAGTCAAGCATCTGATCTTCGCACCTGAAGCACCCGACATCGGTGGGCATTCGTCTATCGAGCCCCTGGTCACGTGAAGTGGCCCAGACTCTGTCCCCTCTGCTTTCAGGTTCTTCTTACTCCGAATCCAGACGTGGATTCCCCCGGACACTTTTCATCCTCCCGGCAGCAGCACTTCTTCGCACCACGCCATTGAAAACGACGAGGGTTTCCGACACCACTTGACCCCTATGCACCCGGCTTCTCTGGGATAGGTAACACGGGTACCTCGGTACTCACAAGGGTGCTGGCCTTAGAACCTTCTATGTTCCAAAGGGTTTGCTTGAAGTCCTCTCCGAAGTGTCCTTAAACTGTAATTTTGCAACCTCGACTTTCCCATAGAGTTGTACGGAGCTCGTGTCTGTGTTCCCACACTGCATCCGTCCTCCGTGGGCTCCCTGTGTCACTCCTGTGGGTGGTTCCTTGGGGTCCCAGCGATTCTACGTGCTCTAGGCACTGTGTCTAGTGAAGTCGTGGTTGTTATACCACTTTCTTAGTATATGGTTCGGTCTCCCCCTGGAGCCCGCTGTGTATTGTGCTAATTACTGTCGTTCTATTGATTTAACATTGTGTACTGTACATTCTAATCTCGGGTAGAGATTAGTAGAGAGTGTTTTAGTAATAAATACATATTTTTATATAACACTTGTGTGGTTCTCCTTTCATTTAGTCCTTCAGGAGGTGATATTCTGGTAAAACAAGCTGCTTTACATTCCTTCAAGATTAAGCCTGAAGGCTGCTCTCCATAGCTACCACTAGGATAGCTTTCATAAAGGTTATCTTTGACCTAATCATCAATAAGGGTCGTTTGGACTGGTGCAAGGTGCCCACTTAAATTAGTGGACAGCATATACCAGGCCAACTTCTCACATACCCCAGATAACTTTGTTTCTTGTAATAATATTATGTCTCCTTTAGATTTGGCTAAATAATCAAAAAATGTCCGTCGTTTAATTGGATGGTTAAGACCTTTGACATTTAAAGAGACTATGCTGAGATCTTCTGTAATCTTACATGGACTATTATGGGCCATTGCCAGTACAATTGTGGGCAATAAATTCTAAATGTATAAAATTGTGAAATGTGCTCAAGAACCAACCACACAAAGTACAAACTCCATGGATCACAATTAGTGCTGAAAGGTAACATGCATTGACCAAGAACGTATCATCAAAATCTAAAATGTTTATGAGGAGAACATCATCTAGGTATACCTGTTTGCTCAAGTCGACATACAACCAGCGCAATAAAGAGGGAGGAACAAAGGACAGAAGAGGAAAGGTAAGAGAAAAAGAAAGAGAAAGACCCAAAATCAAAAAACAATTGAAAGTGCCCAATAGATAAAATACACCACACATAATGAGTATCCAACTACTCTGGGAACTCCCCCCCAAATACCCCACACCCCCCTCCCTCCCCACCCAACCCTGCAAACCTTGAATATAGGAGGTGCGACGACAGGAGCGTCAAACTGTCGAGCGGAGATTAAGTTACATCTGCATTATAAGATTTCCAGAGATATACATATGGAGTGAATCAGACTAATTAAAGCGTCAAAACATCGAAAAAGGCAAACTGAATCATAAACATGACTACTACCTAGGGAAGAGAGTAAACATCACCTTTTACCAACATATAATGCAATAAGTGTAGCAGGAATAAGCAACTCTGTGTTGGGGGAACACACATCTATGAATTCAAGATCTAACCCCAAGTTTCACATACTCATCCGAGTTAAGCCCAGCATTCAACAAAGGACGTAAGTAAATAGTGCTATAGCCACTAAACAAGCACAATAATAAAACTAACTGTTATCCGGGTAATAAAGGATACATGAAAGTCATGACTTCCTTTTATTAGAGGAAGATTGGGCAAATTCCATGTCTTGAGGTGGTGTCCCTTCTAGATAGTTCAGCAAGTCTTTAGGATCCGTAAAGTAGTGACGATGGTCATTAACTATGATTCTGAATTTAGTTGGTCCTACAAAGGAAAACTGAATAATATTAGCTCTGAGCTTGTCTCTCAAGCTAAGAAAACCTTTTCTGGTGTCCACTGTAGGCTTGGAGTAGTCCTGCGTAAAAATTATTTTATGACCATTCCAGATCAACTGGCGACTTTTACGGGCAAAGTTAAGAATAGCTTCGGTATGCTGAAATCTCAATGGCTTGCATATGATAGGACGGGTCATTTGACGTGCAGAAGAATTAAAAGGTGGCACTCTATGTGCGCGGTCTAGTTCAAAAGGATTTGAAAATTTTATACCAGTAAACTGAGGGATCCAATCCTCCAGGAAAGCTATACACGAATCCACTGAATCCTCTGAACCTTCCGGAATACCTAAAATCCTTATGTTACCTCTCCTATTTCTATCTTCGAGTTCGGCAGTTTGTTTCCTAAGGTTGGCTGCCATGTCACTGAGGGATTTCATCTCTTTGCTAGTTTTATAGCGACATCCTCAACATCGCTAATTCTCTGTTCAGCTGTTGCCACTTTAGAATTGATTGTGCTTATGTCCACTCTGATGGCAGTAAGTTCTAACTGCATAGTGTCCGTATTTTGTTTGGTGGACTTGTCCAAATCATTCACATCTGCGAGCTTTTTAAGAATCCATTGTGCTACTAATGTCCGCTTTCGCCTTGATGGGAGAATCAGATGGTGAAGGGTCCCCTTTGTTTTTTTTAAACTGCATTCTAGATTCTTTTTCAGCCATAGTAGCGGAGTTGTGTTGGAAGGATATAATCCTTCTCAGCTTAAGCCCACTAGCACTTAGAAAAGAATACAGGTGATAAGCTGATGGCAGTGGAACCCGTTTGTAGGTCACTGTATACCTGATTAGAACCCGCTATATCAGCCGGACCCAATACTTGATTAAAACCTCTTATCAATGCTTGTACAACTCTGAAGCTCTCACTCAGTAAAAAAGAGTGGTATTATTGCGCAAGCATCACTGATGGGTCAAAAGGTAAAGATAACTGCTCTAAAGACTGCTTTCATATATAAAAACAAGCATAACATGAAGGCGTCATTCAATTGTAGAACCTGATTAAGACACTGTTGGTAAAAATAAAGCTCCTCATTGATTGAAATGCTGGCCTATGCAGGGGTCAGTCAGAAGCTTGTCATATCCCAGCCTTGATCACCATTCTTTAGTCATGCCATTTAGTAAAGCAGCAGCATCGATATGGGCACATCTAAACCTAAACAGTAGATGTGAACTTACTGTATCCCCTTCATTTAATATTGGAGCAGAGTGCCTCCATCAACTGACACGCATCCGTCGAGCCGTGCATAATTATGTAACTTGATGTACACGATGTTTTACCCCCGTCGTGTAATGTCCATGTCAGGGTCAGGCAATGCACAACGATGAGGGAATAGAGCAAGCTGCCTCCCGCTGGCAAGGACCAGGATTAAGCACCCAGCTAACTTAAACAGCAGCTCTTGAGCCCACCTTCTTTCACAAGCAGCGCAGTTACAGAACAGAAATGCTTGCGAGTGCCGCCTGCTCTTTTTTCCTGTTGCTTACCAGTTTCTCCTTTACCCTGCTACTCTCTGTGGCTGGCAGCGCCGGGATGCCTCTTCGCTGGGGCAGCTGTGCGCTATATAAATCTCGTTAACAATAACAATAACAACAATGACGAACAGATCGTTTCTCGTCTCGCTGGTGCTGAAAAAATAACAAAAATCTCACCGGACTTGATGAGAGGTTGCAAGCTTGGAAGTCTGATATTTGGAAGAGCTCATCAGGACCATATCTAGTAGTTACGGCTGACGAATGCCGGTCTGTCGCGAACCGCCATTTTGAGGCATATCGATCCTCACGAAACAAACTCGTCTCCGGTATACTCCCCAAATTCGGCGACGCCGGATTCCAACAATGGCATCAATGACAGCAGCAATCATTCAGGGGTCAAACTTCGCCACAGCAAATTATCGGCGACAGCGACATCTCCGGGAATCAAGCGTAGTTTCTCTCCACCCGACAGAGCGACGGGATCAGGCAGCCATCGGCTCTGCTGTCCAAGCCACCCCCCCCCCCTTTTTACCCATATTTCAAGTGGGTTGGAAGGGGGTGAGGTATTTATTACACCCAGTAAATAACACGGTGCAGCAAACACTTCCAATTCTGTGTTTTCCTTGGGAAAATTAGTAATTACATGAAGAACGTGGTTCATTCCAAAAATAAAATTAGCATGTATCAGAATTTACTACGTTTTTTAACAAGCCGATTTAATCGTGTTTTACTTGCTGAAATTCACCAAAGGACAATCTGAGGAGTTTGGGGTAGTGGTGGTCGTTACTCACGCAAATCTCGAGATTCCAATCCTTGCACAAAAAGGGTTTTGTACAAGAGTAAGACTTTACCAGCCCACTTGGAATCTGGCTTTTTGTAGTGGATTTTATACATTTTTAAAGAGTGTATTAAACCTGCCAACGTTTTTGAAAATATTTACCTTGTGAAAAGGCAGTGGGGCCTTGGTGGGTTTTTTACCATGCAGTGCTTAGAAGCACTTATACCCTCCTTTCCCATCCCCACCAAAAAAAAACTAAAATACAAAAGCCCCTGCGGTGAGGCTGCTATCAATGACCTGGGGAGGTTTAAACACCCAAAATGGACATTGGCTGTATATCGGCCTCAAAGACCAGCTGAATGCCACTCTGTTTTAGGGTTTCTGGCTCACCTGGGGCCCTATTATAGATAGGGTGCACTTTTTCTGTTTGCTCCATGGCGCACCTTTAAGCAGGTGCACCAGGTGCACACAGGAAAAGTGCGCCCCATCATGTAGAATGCACTGCCCTCAGGGCAGCCGCGAACTTACGCTGCCCCCAGGGCAGCGCATTGAAGAGAAATGCGGAGCAGCAGTTAAAAAGCTTTGTGTTTCTCTTTGCCGGAGGCAACCTGCCTGCACTTTAAAGAGGGATTTGAGATCCCCTTGCAGGCAGGTGCAGTGAGTGACTGCACCCACCTGCTGGGGGATGTCTGGGGGTCCATAGGACCCCCTTCCTCCTTCAAGAGGGCTACTATCAGGGTGTACACTGACAGTGTACCACATTTTTGGTGGTGCACTGTCCTGACAGCTTATTTGCCTCTAGCCTGCATCTATAATATGACGCAGCACAGAGGCAAAGGGATTCCCTCATTTGCATGGGGCCACGCATCCATGCAAATGAGGAAATGCTTTCTTGAGAAAGTGCTGGCGCTACATATGCGCCAGCGCTTTCAGTATTACATAAGGGGCCTCACCAGTGTTTGCGGCCCCTTCTGTAATACCAACGTGCCCCGGGGGTGCACAAAGGGGATGCACATGCCGTTGCACCCCTGGGGCACTTTCTGTAATATGGCCCCAGGTGCTCACCATGCCATATCGGATCTTCATGAAGTGACTACGCAAAGACAGCCAATATCTTTTGTCACATGGCGGCACCGTGTGTGTTTGGAGGCCAGTGTATATATGAAGGATAAACACATTAACTGACATATAAGCATCATATTTGAATTGCACCCAGAAGAAGGGAAAGAAAACTGTTATTCTGGGATATACTATGCATTTTTTTAAATGTCATTAACTTTAAAGTGTCATACATGTTTCATAGCATCCATTTCCACAAGTCTGTGGTAAAAGCATCAAGTAAATAGAAAGTAGTTCAAAGGTTATTCCTTATAGAAAGGGAGGAGGGGGGTCTCGTGCTACCCATTCAAGAAAAAGGACTTCACCCCATGATACGCTAAGTGTTCTGAGTGGAATCCAAAATATCAGAACTAGTGACAGTTCCAAACATAATTGTACACCGTATGTAAACAAGATCAGATGCCTTGAAAAAATTTCATTCGGAACAAAAAAAGTCCCCTGAAACAAATCAGAAAATTATTCTGTCACTGACCTAATTAACAGACAGCTGATGCAGCATGGATTGACACATTGCACCCTGCACGGAACGCAAGGTAGTGCTTCTTTTTTGGAAAAATGGGAAGCACTTTTGATTCACTGGTAAGTTCTTTCCAAAAATGGTATCCCTGAGGCAGGGCCACTGGAATTATTCAGCAGGAGAGGACCAGATTATGTGGCAGAGTTTACTAAATTAAGTAGCAAGAAAAGGCAAAATATGCATCATTATTTGACACATTTCATGAAAGTATCAATTCATTATTTTGTCATTTTCGGCCATGCTAACGGATAGCAAAGGTTTCACCTCCTTAGCATCTCTTTTACACTCAAATACAGGAATAAGCTACTTAAATGTGACCAGTCAACCTTTGGGAAGGGCTTTCGACTGTGTTTAACTATGCGACAGCACATGTTGCTACTTTTTTAGTAACTTTTCATCCGTTTCAGTTAGAATAAATTTTTTCTTGTTAAAATCTGTCGATTTTGCAGCATATGATGGATTATGTAGCAAATTTGGCAAATCCATAATTATGTGATAAAGGTTCCACGGCCACAGAATTGCATAATTCCAGTGGCCCTACACTGAGGTTTCCCAGGCGGTGCTCTCTGAAGGCATAGGCTTTATATATAAGAGCAGAGTTGTGCTGGTACAGGTGGCAAATCTTTGATCGCTTTGATAAACAAGCATTGAAAATGCAATAGGTCTCGCCTTTGATTAAGTTAAAGCCATTTGCTTTGCTAATGGTATTGTATAGCAAGGCAAATGGCTTTAACTTAATGAAAGGCGAGACCTATTGCATTTGTAATGCTTTTGCTGCCCACCAGCCTTGAAGAGAAAATTAAACAACAAGTGCCAGATTGTACAGAAAAAAAAACAGGACAGTAGGAGCCCCTCAAACCCGCCGTGGATGGGCTTGAGATTTCTGTTCAAGTGTCGCTCATGTGTCATGTTACCTTTCTGGGTTTAGTGTTCAAGCTAACATGTGCTGGAATGTCTGGGTGTTGCTTGGGCATGCATTGTCTATTGGCATGTCCACGAAAGATCTAACTGTTTAAGAAGCCACTCACTGGGGTTAATGGGAGAGAGGTGATGTGAGCCAGTCACTGGGGTTAATGGGAGAGAGGTGATGTGAGCCAATCACATAAGTCAAAGGGAAAGGGGTGATGTGAGCCAGTCACTGGAGTTATTGGGAGAGAAGTGATGTGAGCCAATCACATGAGTTAAAGAGAGAGAGGTGATGTAAGCCAGTCACTCAAGTTAATGGGAGTGAGGTGATGAAAGCCAATCACTCGAGTTAAAGGGAGTGATGGGATGTGAGCCAGTCACTCAAGTTAATGGGAGAGAGGTGATGTGAGCCATTCACTCGAGCTAAAGGGAGAGAGGGGATGTGAGCCGGCCACTCAGCTTAAAGGGAGGGAGGGGATGTGAGCCAGTCACTTGAGTTAAGGGGAGTGAGGGGATGTGAGCCGATCACTCGAGTTAATAGGAGAGAGGCGATGTAAGCCAGTCACTCAGCTTAAAGGGAGAGCGGGGATGTAAGCCGGTCACTCAAGTTAATGGGAGCGAGATGATGGAAGCCAGTCACTCCACTTAAATGGAGAGAGGAGATGTAAGCCGATCACTTGCATTAAAGGGAGAGAGGTGATGTGAGCAGGTCACTCAAATTAAAAGGAGAGAGGGAATGTAAGCCAGTCACTCAAGTTGAAGGGAGGGAGGTGATGTGAGCCAGTCACTCGAGTTGAAGGGAGGGAGGTGATGTGAGCCAGTCACTCGAGTTGAAGGGAGGGAGGTGATGTGAGCCAGTAACTCGAGTTTGAGGGAGAGAAGTGATAGAAGCCAAACACTCGGGATAATAGGAGAGAGGTGATGTGAGCCAGTCACTGGAGTTAATATTATTGCGGTGATGTAAGCCAGTCATCGCAGTTCAATGGGAGACAAGTGAGTGATATTAGTATGGAAGCAGGGTGATGCTGCGGACACAGACAGGGGTGTGGAGTTGGTCCAGCGGTGGCAGCATGGATGGCAGCACAGCACAGGCAGCACACAAAGCAAGGGTCAAGGGTGCCATACTCACAGCCCCCGGAGCCGCAGCCAGATCTTTTCGATCTGCTCTGGCTGCAGGTATTTCATGGAGTTGCTCTCGAAGTCCTCGATCTCCTTGGTGGGAGACTCCATGGCTGCGGCGGGTCTGGGCACTCGGGGTCCGGGCTCCGGCGCTCCGGCTTGCATGCGCGCACGCCCCTCTTTGCCAAGTTTCACCAGTGTCCGGGGGCCGCGCGCATCCCTGCAGCTCCTCCCCGGTTAGAGGCACTGCGTGCGGCCGGTGCGAGCTCCAGGTGCGCACTGGGGGCAGCCGCCGCCCACCATCCCCCTGAGGATTACTCTGAGCTGCAGATTGAAAGCCACCACTCGGGATTGTTTATTGTATGCCCGGCGCACAGTCAGTCAGATGGTGAGGGTCGTTGTCAGGGATGGAGGGCGCACCGGCTGCTAATGGAGTCCCGAGCCGCCCCTGGCACCCGCTGCACCTCTTGGCACACTTCGAGGCGCAATGCACCAGGGATCCCTGAGCCGCCACTCTTGTACACTCTCTGCACCCCTTGGCACACTTCGAGGCGCCACCCGCGGCTCCGCGACTCTCCCTCACTTTCTTCGCACTGCCACACTTGCACTCCACAGACCCCCGCACTCCACAGACCCCCTCCTCCCTTTCTTCTCCCACTATCACAGTGTGACTAATCTCCGTCCTTCCCTCCCCTGGGCTCCCGCTGTCCCTCCTCACCCATTAACCCCTTTCACGGGCTAACTGGCACCCTTCGTCCATCTCCTGCTCTTGTCTTAGCTCCCGCTCCGCTCTCCTAATCTCCTGTCACACGTTGTGAGCGCGGCCTCTCTCCCCGCTATCCCCTTTCCTTCCCCTCACCCTCTATCACAGTGCGACGGTACTCCCTCCTTTCATCTCCTCTTCCTCACTTCTTTCAACTCCTCCCACACTTTGACACCATGCGCGTTCTCTGCTCTTCCCCTATTCTTTCTCTCGCCCTCTCTTTACTCCCACCACACTTTGACAGCACACCGTCACTTTTTGCTCGTCCCCTGTCCTTTCTGTTTCTCTCTGTTTGTCTCCTGCCACAATTTGACAGTACGCTATCTCATCCTGATCTTCTATCTCCCCTATCTCATTTTGCCCCAAATTACAGCGTGACTGGGCGTCCTCCCAACCCCTTTCTTGCTTTTTCCCTTGCTGGTCCCCTGCACTCTCGTCACACTGTTGTCAACAAACCCTCCTCAGAGTGTGACTGGACTCGTTTCTTTCCTTCTGTCTCCCGACCTCCCATTCTCGACACTCTCCTCACCCCCTGTTATAACCTCCCCTTTCACTCTCCCCTACTCTCGCTCAACTCTTGTACCCCGCCACAGTTTAGCCGGGCGCCCTCCTATTCCCTGCTCTTGCCCTAGTCTATCTCTTCCCGGGACTTCACCCCCTCCTCGCAAGCCTTGCCCGCGCTGCCAGAAGCACGACTGACAGGCGGGAACATTGGCAAGCGAGAGAGGGAAAAGAGGCGTCGTCGCCACATGACGGCCAGGGACACAGAATCTCGGAGGCTAAGAGACGTCGCATGTTTACATAGAGACACCCAGCAGTCACTGGGAACGCGTCGGGCTGCTACTTAGGAGAGAGGGCTATGAAAAATAAGTCCCAGAAGGGAATTCCAGATGAAAATTGAGGAGCACGAGAGGCAGCGGTTAATGGTGGTCTTTGTCAAGAATTTAGACTTCTGTCTGTCACAAACTCCCGTTCACCTCACACAGCACTCACTGGACAATGGCGGGCGCTACTCGCTAATGACAGTGCACCGCGCTCTGTTTGTGTTTGTTTTTTTGTTTAACTGTGAAACTGAGCCCAGCGCCGCTTCACGGACACCGCGCTCAGATTATTTATATATTTCTTAACTTTAACACTGAGCGCGGTGTCCTTGAAGCGGGCGCCGCGCTCAGTGTTGAAGTTAAACAAAAAAACAAACACAAACAGAGCGCGGTGCACTGTCATTAGCGAGTAGCGCCCGCCATTGTCCAGTGAGTGCTATGTGGGCAAGCACCGCCATTCTCCCACATTGTTTAGTAAAGAAAATAGTGCTCACAAACTAATTAAAGCATCCCGTATAACGCCGCGAGTAAACGATCCAATCCCGGTGGGCGGGGCTAAAAGGAGACAAGGCGGCAACAAGGAGGGACTAAGAAGCCTCCTTTACAATGAGAAGCCAGCGTTTTGCATGCAAGATGACGCGAACCAATCAAAAAGATGGGCGGGGCTTCAACTCCGCCTCCGAGAGCTTTGGCATCTGTATTGATTCCAAGAAGCTCTCGTATGACGAGAGCAGCGCATGCGCGCTGCTTTCGCCAGCCGAGACCTAAAAAAGTTACAAAGGTTTGAGCCATGAAGAAAGAGAGTTGTACTCATAACAGACTGTGTAGTATTGTCTAGCATTCTCGCTCAGCTACTGCTTGGTTGACCCACTATAACTGTGTAGCGCACTAATGCTGCTGTGCAACGCTAGTCACTCATGACCTTGTAAGTCCAACATTTTGAAAAGGTCCACCTTGAGCAAGTGATTTTGAAATCAATGAAGAATAAAAGTAATTTGAAAACGATTGGATTATTGTCAGTTTCACAATATTGGTAAGCAGCCCACCGCTTATAAATTATACTCACCATAAATGAAAACGTTATCGGGAAATGATAGAGTCAGATTTTGAACCATTTAGTAGAAATCCCGCCACCTTCAACTCTGATTTGCACCTTGATCGTGGTTTTCTAGTTTGTTTACTTAGGACTACCCCCACATCTCGCCACTGAACATGGCAAACAAAATGTGTTTGAGGTCTTCATAGTGAAACTGCATAACGTCCACAAACAGTCCACACTATGTGTGCTCATCTCTGTCTAATCAATGGGTCCTTTACTTTGAGCATATAGCTTTGCATCGGTCGCCATGACCCAAATTTCACAAAATTGGCAGTGTAGTGTTATAATGTATATATCTTACGTACATAAGACATAGGTAACACTTTCTGCCTTAAACACCACCTTCTGTTTGAAGCGCTTTTCTCAGAACCTGTCAGGAAAAAGCTGACAAGTGACTGTCCCTCTTTCTTACTCATAAACCATGTATTAAGAAGGCATGCTTGTGATTTATAGGTACACACACCAATCTGGGGCCGTATTATAGAATACGGCGCACTCTCCTTGTTAGCGCTGAGAGAATCTTTCAAAACGTGCGCTCGGCACTAACAAGGAGAGTGCGCTATATAATTTTGAATGCGCTGCCCCCAGGGCAGCTGCGAAGTCGTGCTGCCCTGGGGGCAGTGCATTCAAGTGAAATACGGAGCGGCTTTGAAGCAGCCGCTCTGTGATTCACTGTGCAGGAGCAACCTGCCTGCACTTTTAAGGGGGATTAGAGATCCCCCTGCAGGTGCGCCTCCTGACAGCTTCTTTTTCTTTGCGCCCGCGTCTCTAGTACAGCGCGGGCACAGAGGCAAAGTAATACATAAAGGGCCGCACAAGCGTCTGCAGTCCTTTCTGTAATACCAAAGTGCCCGTGGGCGCTCAAAGCAGGCACACATGCCCGGTGCACACCCTGTGCACTTTGTATAATACAGCCCAAGGTGTTGAGTCATCTTATGCATGCTCTATCCAACAGCTGTTCGGGGGACAGAGACACATGCAGTACGCCTGTCAGAAAGTATCCAAGCACACATGACTTCTGAAGTGCTATGTGAAAGTGCTCTGTCCAAATACGAACAGGTTTTACTGGACCATTTCTGTGGCAATATATTCAATCTGTCTCCCAGAGAAAACTGGGAAACTACTGTAGTGGATGCACACATGCATTCTCTCCAAATGCTTTCGTAAAATAAAAATACAACTAGTCTGATAACTAGCTATTTAATCGCTGTAAGCATTATGTGGCTAAATAGTACCTACGTCTAGAAAGTCAAAGCTGTCCTCTAATACCACTGTACTGTTCAGTGTAGCGGATTCCCAGATACCAAAGGATTGTGGATAGATTCTTCATTATTATTTGTAAAACTCTTTAAAAATCTTTATGCAATAAAACAATACTCTTATGAAGAAAAGAAAATGTATGTAAATAAACTGCTTTAAAAACAAACCAGATCAGCCTTAGGTATTCACAGAAGCTTTAAAATGCATTGATAAAGCCAATAGGTCTCACCTTTAGAAGGCAAGTGCAGACCTTTTGGCTGTGGCAGTGCTTGTTTTCATTGGCACTCCCTGTGTATTTATGTTTTATTAGTTTATCATTCAGGGAACTTGTGTTTTTTTTTTTTTTTTTTTTAATTATGTGGTGGGGGACGGACGTGGATGCACTGCGAAAAAGTGGACAAGTGGCCTAGAGATGGCAAGGCGTGAAAAGATACAGAAAGTGTACGGTCCCTCCTGAATAAACATAAAAAGAAAAAATGCATTAGTGAGAATGTTCACGTGGACTACTTTTTTAAGAATGCGAAACAACATAGAACCCAGCCAAAACAAGGACTAAACCTCCACAATGAGAGAAAAACAATGTTTTTCTTGAAGACCCCTCACGCTCTAGGGTTACCCCTTGGTGGCATGCTCCAAACTCCATGCAACACATTTTCTCTCCAAAATACCTCAGAGCTCTATATAGCCTACAACTATTATAGTTTGTCTCGTGTTATTTAGAAAAATAATTTCCTACTTGAATGGCCTACTAAGTAGACATTACCCTGATGATAGTTGCCCATCCATTAATCTAGGTTCAGTTCACATACTCCATCTCTCAATACTACGAAACATTCTTGCAGAGGCTTAATATTATATCCAGCTGTCATAGACTGTTACCAGTGAAAAGCAGACATTATTGCTACATTCTTGATCTTTTTGCCTGTAAAAACAACTCTTGTTAAACATTACGTCACCATGGAGGCAGAAACACCATCTGCTTAATATATAGCATTGCAGCCCATTAGTTCCACATCTGGAAATCCTCTTGCATATACTTGTCCTGCATGTCACACAACTTCTGCAGCTGTGAGGCACATTGACCCTCATAATCCATTTATATGTCAATACCACAAATAATATACTTTCTCACTAATAGTATGATAGCTGAAATAGCAGGACATATTGTTTGCCTCTGAATGTGTCCTATCCTTGGGAAGGACTGTGACGACTGAGAATGATAACGTGATAGGTATCTCAGATGATCATTTGAATCAGTCAAACAACGTGTTATTCATTACTCAGGTCAAAATAATTTCCACATTTTCAAAATACTTTTTCACATGTGCATATGTGGATGTTAGTTTTTACATAATGTCATATCATGCAATGTGAATAATCACAGTAACATGTCTACGTCTCCTTGATTTCATGGAGAGCCAGGCTTGCCATTTAAGGGCTTGGTTAATTGGAGTGTAGATAAAGAGTATCCTAGGCCTTGATCATGGATTGCTTTGTGCACCAATGGATTATTATTTGTTAAGTGAGCCACCAAAGTAGGATTTGAATGACTGTGAATACATGGTTGCAGTTTCCCAGCTTCATCAGAAGATGGAGCACTGAAGTTTCCTTATTTGCTTAATAGGAAGGTCAGTAGTTAAGCCATGATCATACAAAGACATTTACAACTGCATTGTTGAGATGTCATGTGGCGACATTTCAACCAGCAAACTTGCTGAATTAGTGAACCAGACCAGCTATTGGCCAATTCGCAACTTATCCTATCCCATCAAGAAAATGGAAAAGAGGATCACAATGCAATTCCCACCACCACCTGGAAGTAAATCTCATTTTGATGGCTGCAATCTAGGTTCAGGTTAGCTTGAGACAGTGAAAGCACCCTAGCTAGCAGAGATGATCTACAGACATCTTTAGATTAATAATTAAACTTAGGGCAAAATGGGGCAGAGTACCCTGTCTGCCATACGGACAGTCTGCCCACTCTCTTTAGAGTTGGGCTGACCTTCATGTTACTGACAGCAGCCTTCCCGCTGGCTCATCCATTAGAAACCCTACACCGAAAACCCGACAGACTTGGAGCCGTCATTGTAAGCACATCAGATGGTACCCCTTGTTTAGAGTTGATGGTTATTGCAAATGGATTCTGCCCATGTAGTACGCCAGGTTTTCCTTGCTTTTTGATCACTCAATTTGTGGACCTTTACTGTGGCTGAGTCTCACTACCTGATTCTCACTCACTGTAATTACATGGTAATTGGACTGCACATGTTTGATTCCAGTGTCCAACTTTTAAGATAAGGCTGCTGTGATGTGGCTAGAATAAGGGCACTGGGCTGATTACACATGAACACGTGTGCACGAGTTTGTGCATGTGTGTGGGCTTTGCATGAAAAACTACAGTTGGGCACAGGTAATCTGCTTGTGGCAGCTTTAAACTGCAAATTTGACCAGCCAAAGTTACCTCTTTTGATAGGACTTAATCGTCCTTTTGAATATTAATGTCACACGTAATTAGGCCTAATTTCCCTAATGGCAGGGTATTTGAAAGAAGAACATGTTGCAATTAATGCTGAACGTGACTTTACAGTGAAATATCCCCAAAAACAATTTTCACTGTAGAAAGGCTGGCTGCTGCCACAGGGATACTGTGGGCTACATTGTTACATTTAATAAATGCAAAATTCGGACTGATAGCAGCTAGAGAAATATCTCAAGGACACATTTTAATCCTAATTTAAAATCCGATTTAATGGTGAAATCAAATTTTGCCTCACTATTGAGAAACTGCACTTTTAAAATGTTACTATGGTGTGCCTAAAGCTTGTAGGCATCAACTGTTACCTGGCATATGTATAGCTCCCATGTGATGAGATGTGTATTGCTCCAAGACGGAGGACAAAGGGCTTGGTTGCAGGCAGGTGCTGGCTTTCCGTTGACAGGATGGCCTGGGGGCTTTGCTCCAGAACTAGTCACACTTCAAACAAACCTCCACTGTCACTGATTGAGGAAACTGACACAGTGCTTCTAGCCAATTTTGCTCTGAACCCTGTGGTGCAGGAGCTGCCCCAGAACTGTTTTGGAGTGAAAATTTGCAAGAGTTTGCAATTATCATTTCCACACCTTTGGGTGGGCACAGGACCTCTGATAAGTGGACAAAGGGTACAGCCATATTGGACTGTCCCAGAATGCTGTGCAGGAAGGGTGGGACAGGGGTTGAGAGGAATGATGTGGTATCTTACGATTGGCCAGGGGTGCCAGGTATCTGGAACGTTCCACCCACACTCATAAACCCCTGCACAGGGGAGAGACAGAGAGCAAGACCCTGGGCCTGGACAATGACTACACCAGAGTCATGGCTCACTGGACAGACAAGCCACCTGATGTCCCTGATGGACTTAGAACTTTGCCTGCAGCTGACCCCCAGGACGAGATGGGTCTCTCCAGGGCCAGTGGTACTGGCCCTCTTATTCTCCAGGAGGAATGGGGAAGACTTGAACTCCACTTCCCCCCAGATGCCCTGCAGGATGGCCAGGAGGCCATGAGGTCTGTGGAGGGCAAAGAAGAGGAGAAGGATGGTGACTGAAGTCAGTGAAACCAGCTCCCCGCAAGGTGCAGCATTTGGTGGCCAGGAGGCCTGCTGACAGTGTTCCTGGTGACTAGAATTTGCCATCTGTAGTACCTGAGCCCAAGACTATTGGAATTTGCCCAACAGTGCCTGATCAGTGAAAGATTTGACCTTTGACCCCATTTTAGACAGGGAAACAGAGTGCATGGTGCTCTGTTGATATTTCTTTAAATACCCCCTGGGTGGGCCAGTACACAAGGGTGGAGCATGGAAAACATTTGCTTATTTGGGGGAGAGGGGTGTGCGTGGGGCCTCCTCCCAAAAGGCTCATATGGCCCGGGCTCACTGAAAGAAGATACAGGGCCAGATGTATCAAGCTAAATTGCGATCGCAAACGCTGAAATTCGCAGAATTTCAGCGTTTGCGATCGCAATTTAGCTGTGTGCAATGTAGGAAAGAAAAACCTACTCGCAAAATAAGGAATCGCAAAATATGCGATTCCCTATTTTGCGCATGCATTTAGAGACTCGCAATTTGCGAGTCCCTAAATGCTATGCTAGTAGCCATCGTAAATTGCGATATTGCTGTAAGAAATCGCAAATTACCACCAACTTCAAGTTGGTGGTAATTTGCGATTTCCTCGAAAAAAGCACTTTTTTGCTTATTTCAAAGTGCCATGTGGCACACATACATGCCCTTAGGGCATGTATTTGCGCCACATGTGCACACATGCACATTTCAGGGGTGCAACAGGGTGTCCTTTTGGAACCCTTGCACCCTTGAAATTGCATGCACAATTTGCGAGTACCTATTGGGTACTCGCAAATTGCGCATGCAATTCCCATTCATTCCTATAGGCCTCTTGGCCCATAGAAATGAATGGGAAGGGATTCCTTAATTGCGAAACGCTATTTGCGATTCGCAATTAAGGAATATGTAGGAATTGCAATTATTATTGCGATTTCTACCTACATAGCATTTTGCGAGTCCTTAATAGCGATTCGCTAAAAATCGCTATTAGGGACTCGGGGCATGCTTCCAATGGAAAATTAATGGTGGGAGCAAAACACAGAGGATGAAGTTTGTGGCTAATAATGAGCCAGGCACCACATTGCTGGTTGGAGGTGGGGACGTGGGGACGTGGGCAGGGGCAGGGTGAGGTACCGGCCAGGATTATCTCAATGAAAACAAAAGAATGATCAAAGGACGAGAAAATGTCCTGTATTACCAGCTTTGGTAAATACGGTCAATAAAGTGTAACAAGAAATATGAAGAAAACATTATTTTGCCTGTAGTCTGTGATTGAGTTGACCTAGTACATCTTAACAAGGTATGATTTGGAGCGAAAAAAGCACACCACTTGCGTTCATAAAATGTTATCTGCCTGAACCCAGCTGTCAGAAACACTATTTAATAAAGCCTTGTGTATGACTGTGAAAACTGCAGAACACTTACTATTCCCTGCAGCTTAACTATAGGAGGTAAAATGAGAGAGTTTCAAACTATTATTTCTGACATGGCATCAAGTCTGTTATAATCAAGGCAGGCAGCAGAGTTTTCAAAAAATACACTTCATTTTGGCAAGTTGCAGGTTTTTAAAGCAAAAAGTCACCTGCTGGTTCAAAACAGGATAATTTCCTGAATTTAAACTGCCATCCTGGAAAGAAGTTGAATACAGGTTGGCCTTTAAAAGTGAAAATATGGAAGAGGCAATCATGAATTTATCCGCATAGATGAGTTCAGTGGCAGCTGGAGAACTGTGAAACAGGGAAGCCATAAGAATTAGACTAAAATTGCAAAAGCCAAGCAACAAAGTGAGTCTCCCTGACTTTCTTTACCTCTAAAAAAATCCAAAGGGCCCTAACACTGGAAATAATTTTGAAAAAAGGACCAAAATTTAATTTTTGCACATTTCTTGTAATATGTGTACAGGAACCCCAGTCTCGCAGTTGAAAACAATACAATCAATACAAATTAACCAGATAGTTATTTTAATCATTAGTTATAATAAATCATATATAAAGAACATTTATAAAAAAACTTTTATTCTGTGATGGCACAGTGGGTGTGTAGTGAGAAATGTGCTCAGTGTTCTCATCAACATGATACACACATTGGAACAAATTCAGTGATCAAAGTTGTGTATCTTAAAAGCAAGAACAGCACAGCCCATTCATATATGAAATATAATCTATCTAGGATCCGTAGTGGTAGTCAACGACGTTTTGATCCCTCAAGACGGTGGGGAGCCCATCATCAGGAGTCATAGAATAAACAGGAGCCTGAAACATTGTCTTTTTCAGCCATACTTCAGTGGGACAGGCATCACAGCTACAATAGTGCTATCTGTTCATTCGACCTACCAGGATTCAGGTAAAGCTTGTTGTACCCATTCTGGTATTTTATATTTATTGGCTAGCCTACCAGCTATATCTTGAACTCTGACCTCTTATTTTAGTGACAGCCACCTGTCTTCCCCATAGAAGCTTTCAATCTTTGCTCTGTGAGTGTACACTCTTTATTAAAGGCTTATACATCACACCATAAAACTATCCTTTCTGAACTATGTTTATTTTTCTTTCTTTCAGCCCTCGTTCACCTGGTTTCGGGCTCCTCTTTATCTTATGAGTCCTGATAATGGTCCCCTCATCGTCTTGAGGGATCGAAACGTTGTCGACTACCACTACGGACCCTAAATAGATTATATTATATGTAAATGGGCCGTGTTGTTCTTGTTTTTAAGATACACAACTGATCATTGAATTTATTCACATGGGCATCATTTTGATGAGATCATCAAGCACATTTCTCACTACAGACGCACTGCGCCATCACAAAGTAAAAGTTTCTTTATAAATGTTCTTTATATATGATTTATTATAACTAATGATTAAAATAACCATTTGGTTCATTTGTATTGATTATACTGTTTTCATGTGTGGACCAGTGTTTCTTATACATGTACTTATCCAAGGTCCCCGGTGATCCTCGGGTTTCCTTGTTAACTGCAACTCATTTTCTATCATACTTAAAAATGTTCAAATCCCCTTCCTTCGTTTCTTCCTTTCTCTTTGTTAAATTTACTGTCCTACTATTCTACGTACATTAAAGACCATATAATGTGAATGAGCAAAAAGTATTATAATATGGCATGTTTGAAAATAAATAGATCCACAGTTCACACATTCGCAGGACTCCTTAGAGCTACACAGCGGTTTTATTGATGGCGTTCTATAGTTCTACTGCACCTCAAGGTATTAGTAAACTTCATAAAAGTTACGGTCATAATACAAAGATAACAGTAAAGTGTAGAACACTAGAAAAGTGACTGTATGGAGGGCTTCTGGTTGAGAGCTACATAGTCAATGAATGTAAATGCAGAAGATGTGGGTGCCCAGTTTTTTGCTGAAACAGAGCTTCAGTTCTTAGGTCTGGTGGGTGCAAGTTCCAAAAGGCTGTTGCTGCTCCAGCGATGGACTGGTTTAATGCTTGTTAAATTCTTGGGAGATCTTGAATGTATGAGTTTGCAGGAATAAGGAGTTTTTGTCTTGAGACCTGTTTGACCTCTTTATATGATTAGCAGGGTCAACAATTAAGAAGGCAACAGAACCTGAATTTGATTCGCACTGAATGGCCAGCCTTTGCATGTTCTTCAAGACAGGGTATATATGGTCTAACTTTCTTGTAGATAAAAGATTGCTGGCCATTGAATGGAGAACAGCCTTGTAAGTGAAAATTGAGGATTGTGATACCTCAGCAGGGATAGCTTTGCCAAAATAAAAGGTGGAGACAACTAGGACACAGGCAGTGGTTTTCATTTGATTAAGTAGGAGAAAGTATTTTGTGATATTCTTGAGAAAGAGAAAATGGAAGTTAGCTGACTTCATTTCTTATGACATGTTAGATGAGGACTAGTGTAGGATCAAATGTGAATCCCTATAATCTTACTGATATGGAGAGCGATGTATCAAAACCACTTTGAATTCTACCATTGATTTTGTTGCTACAATTGTGAGAAAAGAAGAATTCCGTTTTAGTGGGATTCAACAGCAAAATATGTATCCAACATGAATGACTGTTGTTTGGGGAGGTTGTTCTGAAGGGTACATATTTAATGAACGGAAGTCATTTTGATGCAGAACTGGTTGTCATCTACATTCAGGTAAATAGAGAGCTTCACGATGCAAATTAAAAAGAGTGGATACTCATACGCACCCTGGTGCCCACCGCATATTTAATGGCAATGTCTATACATAAAAATATATCATGGACCTCTTCTGCCAATTCATTGGGTTTCCTGAAGAGTTTTCCAGAGTTTTCCATTGTGTTCCCTGTGTGGAGATTCCAAACGTGCAGAGCTAAGGCATGTCCCCACCATAACATAAAATCCATGCAACTATCCCTAAAGACCTAAGGGGTCTTTGCTAACCCATCGAACAGATAGTCCAGTTAAGGGCCTTTGCATTACTCATCCCTCCCAGTGGATAGCCCTGGGCTCTGATTCCTTGGGTTCTCACCTGTATATCAAGGTCAGTCTAGGACTACTTTCCATCTTGAGCAGACACTCTAGGACAATCATGTGTTATCTGGTAACCAATCCTACCTTTCCCCTGCAGGGTGTGAACCGAGAAGGTAAAGAGGTGAGATATGCTATAAGAAGTTTGTTGCCTCCCACCCTCCATGCTGCATCATGCCATTATTCAGGAGGTTACCAAGTGTGAAACTAATGTACATGGTTTTGATCTATATCTTCCACAGAACATTTGCCAGGTATTCAACACTCTCACAGTGTGGCACCTTCCATAGCCAAGGGAAATGCAACAGTGTATCTCACAGACTGCTGCTGGGTGTAATTCGGAATATGAGTAAGACACAGATAAGAGGCAAGTGTACAATGTGAAGAAGTATATGATTGTCAGTAAAAAGAAAATCCAATACAATTAAATTCAGTTCTTTATTGACACATTGGCATGTGCCTTTATCAAAACATATCACAAATATTTACAAACTTTTAAAACCACTAAAATATCAAAAGGAGATCTCAATAAAATCATATAAATTAGATCAATAAAGTATGTCTACAAAAGAGTATTTGTGGAATAAATGACTCATTACTAAGAAAATACTGTGGTGGAAAATGTATTAGTGCACGTTTACGGTGAAAGAAGACCATTTTGTTCCTTTCACAATTAACATGTGAGGGAAGACTGGGGATTCCACATATAAAGTGGGAAGAGAGAATGATTTCAGTACAGGATATATAAATAAAGTTGAATATTAACAAATAATTGAAGATACAAAGGGATTATTCTCATAAGTAATAATGGCATACGTATATTATTGAATTATTTTACAATATTCATATGATTAATTCAACTTTTGCAGACATTACATTCATATGGGACAATGAGTCCTGTGATCTGCACAAAAGCTGGCAACCCTCTGCACTCTATACTTCAAGATCATTCTTCAATTGATCTAAAATTAGCAAAACCGCCACAAGATAAATGACCACGTCGCCTTGTCAAAACATAACAAGATTTAGTTATTCTTCCTAGTCATTTCATACCATGGTAATTTAACTAACATGTTTCAGGGGATCTTTAGACCAACAAAAATACATAGTGGTTGTAGCTAAATTGCTGTAATGTGTGCCAAGCCTGCCTTAAATTGCAAAACTCTTTCTCTGATCTCTGAAACAAAGGAATAGAGAGAAAGAGAGAGAGAGAGAAACAAGTTTACACTGTGTATTATTCATCAGAGGTTAACCGTATTCTGTATATGCTGCCCTTATGTTATGTATTATTGATGTATCAGTATGTTCAAACCAATATAGATTCTAGAATTGTTAGGTTGCACATACTTCCTTAATAGTTCAATGACTGGATGTCACACAATAATAACATTTATAATACCGAGGAGAAACAAACTGACTGCGTCTCTGTATGCAAAATCAATTAATAATCTTAATCAGTTCTTAATCAATTCTGAACGAATGATGGTCTTAGTTTATGGCAAATGCATTCAACTGTGACATTATTTCATTTTTAATTAAGCTTAAATTGGGGCATCTTGGTTTAACGGGAATGATAAACTAAAGGTTTTCTAGACGTTTTGCACCTGCAAGTTGGCCTTCTCATATGTGACACCACAGATTCATGACTGTGGATTGTAAAAATATTGCCCACTTGATTGAGTTGTTTACAACTTCTTCTGCTTTAGCTCCTGATAGCTTAAATTCTAGTGATTTATGGCTCTCACAGAGAGCCTCTATCCTTTATTTTACTTTCCACATGTCATAACTCACTGCTATGACATAGCAACAGTTGATAACAAAACTGGTTACCCACTGTAGTGATAACAGAGCGAATGTTATGTATGGCTCCCCCATTACTCCTCTGCCACTGTGTGGCAGTTTAAAGCAAGGATAGATGATTTGGGGGCCATACATAACATAATATTATAGCTGGGTTAAAAGTGAATTATGGGAATATTTTTCACCTCGGAGTTCTGAGTGACATCATAGACAACTCGAGCTTCACTCTTGTTTTCTATTTGATGTCACTCAGAAGCCCTCGGTGAAAAACATCCCTGCTGTTCAGTAGTACCCATCTATAATTCTGTATGGTATTGAAAAGAGATTATGTGTAGTTGTTGCCTTTAAGCAGTACAAAATGACTCTGAAGAAGTGACTGTATTCTTGCATTACAGTTTAGAACCAGAAGTTAAGATTATGAGACCGAATGAGACAAATTCAGAAGTAACATTAGAAAATACTTTTCTCTGAACTGGTGATAAATGAGTAAGAAAGGAGGTGCAGGAGCCAGTGACTGTAAATGGAGGAAAACAAAAATTGAAAAGACACAAAAGGGAAACAATCGTACAAAAAATCTAAGGTAATGCTGGAGACCATGTGCCTATATAAACATGCATATAATATAATTTTGTGTATTGATAAACGTTGCGCAGTGGTTTGCAGTTCTTTACATCAGGTGCAAGTTGAAATTACTTGTGTAAATATGTGATTAAGATATGTTCCAGGGGTCGTGTGGCTTGACACCAGCCAAGATGACTGATACCTAAGCGAGCTTCGTGGCAGGTGCTAAATTGAGCCCTAATATCCGTTCAAATTGCCGCTCCTATCTGTTGGGGAGTGGCCATCGCAGTGAGCGGTGGCAATCAGCAGCCTGGGGGGGGGGGGACATCTGCAGCCCGCCTGGAGCGAAAACACCATATTGCAACTGGATGAAGAAGGCCCGGGATCCGCCTCGTGTCAGAGGCCATGACCCCCGGGACCTGCGCAAGTAAGAGGAGGACTGCCGCTACCCCAAGGACACAAAAACCGCAGAGGCGAGGGCGCTGCCAGGAGCCCAGCTCAGTGCCTTCTAATTCCCCTACCCTCGGCTGGAGTTCTGACTTTCTCACCCCCCAACTGAAGATGGAGGGGGCCGCAGAGGGCTGGAGGGTGAGAAGCCATGAGCAAACGAGGCGGCATGTGACAGAGAGCGAGGGAGGTAGCGGCATGCCCTGCACCACTGCGGCCCACTGAGAAGCCCCGGGCGCTTGAGCGGTGGAAGCCTAGAGGCCTAAGTGGAACAGCAGGGTCCCGTTGGAGACGCTGCGGGTGAAAGCGGCCCTTGGGCCTGTGGAGCACTCCAAGTGGCATGGAGGCCTTGCGGGGTGCTTGGTCTGGCCTGTGTTGAGTGGCCGCCTGGAGACATAGAGACAGCGTGGAGGCATGACCGGGCCAACATGCCATAGGAGACGGCCCCCACGACAGAAGGACTCTTTCACGGAGGTACAGCAGAGCAGCGTGATAGCGGATTGGGGAAAAGGTGCCTGAGGACCATCTGCAGGGCTGTTCTTTGTCCTCCCCCTCATTACCACAAGAACAAGGGAAGGACATGGAGGCTTGCAGGCTGGGAAGATTAAAGGGCCTGAGAGATTTGTTGCTGCGATGCAGAGAGTGTGAGAGGCCCTCTTTTACTCCCCTTCCTCCCCTTCTGGAGCTATTCAGCCTAATTCCAGAGTGGATGTGGGCCTGTGTGGGATGTGGCTGGCAGCGTGGGATGAGGAGGTGATAGATGAGTGTTCAGTGGAGTGGAGCCTGATGGCGCAGTAAGGAGGAGCGGTCTGGTACTGAGCGGCTCCTGGCATGGTGGGTGAGAGATGTGGTAGCCCTTGTCTGCCGAACCCTGCGCAACCACTCTTCTCCAGTGGTAGGTGACATTGTGGACAGCCGACTGACCGCTACCGGTGGAACTGAATGAAGTTGCCACTCGAGATGCCACTTTGGGGGGCCTGTGGACAGTGACGAGCTGCTGCTTTGCAGGCATCCCAAGGGTGACTGATTGGTGGAGGCACGGCAGCCCTGGACTGGGGCGGCATCGTAAACACACACCTGGGCTGTGGGCCCCGGTGGGGTGCCACGGGACGAGTGGTTTGCCCTGGGGTTTGAGAACGCATCAACCTGGTGGGATTGACAAGTGCCCCCCTGTCCATACTCCCCTGAGGCAATGGTGAGACCCAAGGGGGCAACGCTCATGCAAACCAACAAAATGGATAAATATACAGTATCCAGTCCACACCCTGGTGTGACAGGGCCCGAGGCTGAGCTCTCGGAGACAGCGGAGCCCTCCATGGGTGACATCATGGCTGCAATATGTGACCTTAAGAGTACCATTGAACCAAAAATAGACCTTCTACAATCCATTTTAAAAAAACTGGAAGAACAAGTACAATATCTCATGAAGCAGCACACCGTCATGGTGGCCAAACTAGAAGACCAGGAAGGTAGAGCGTGTAGAAATAATATCAGAGTGGTGGGGCTCCCTGAGTGGGCTGAGGGGCCCAGCATAGACCTCTTCCTTGAGGATCTTATTGTCAATACCCTCCACCCTAAGCGTTTATTGAACTTCTTTTCCATTGAACGTGCCCATAGAGCGCCGGTCCCGCCGTCGAAGCCAGGTGATCCTCAGTGGACAATCATCTCCAGGCAGCAAAATCAAGCTCACCATAGTGGTGCAGTATCTCCGAAGGCATGCCTCGGACCTAGTTCTCCTACAGGACCCCCACCTAAAGGGTAAATATTGCAAAGCACTGGCCCACTTTGGGTACATCCTACTGGTGCATGCAGGCTTTACCTCCAGTTCAAGGGGGACAGGCATTCTTATTAAAACCTCAGTGCCCTACATTCCACGCCATACATGGCACGACACACTTGGCAGGTTTGCAGTGCAAACGGGTTATTGGGAGGGCCACACGCTTAACATTTGTTCGGTATATGTGCCACCACGGCTCCATGCGGAGACCATCCTGGCGCTTAGTACCCTCCTGTTGAAGGTGCCGCTTGGTGTCCTCATTTTAGGGGGAGATATGAAAGCGATAATGGACCAGGAGATGGACAGGAAATTAAAATCCCCCAGTCATGGCAAGCTCAGCCCGCTAAGGCCCTCTGTAGATGCTGTGGGGATGATTGACCTCTGACATGAACATAACCCCATCACATGACAATTTACCTACCTCTCTGCTGTACATGGTAGTCACTGCCTATTAGACCAGATAATCACTCATTATCTGCATGCTGGCCAATTCCGCAACACGTCCCATAAAGCATGTGGCAACTCGGATCACTCCCCAGTGGAGGTGTTCCTGAGCGGCCCTGCCAGAGACACAGTGCTGCCTCCCGAAAATAGACCCTTGGCACTTAAAGTATAGAGCCCTGAAAGACAAAATACAGCAACGGACAGATCAATATTTTCAAGAAAGTAAGGGGACAGTGGATTCTGCCTGTGTCCAGTGAGAAGCTTTTAAGGCGGTAATCTGCAGCCATGCAGAGGCATTGATCGGGGGCAACAGAAAGAACAAAGGATAAAGTGTGAGGCACTGGAACAAGAGATTACTACGCTAGAAACTTGGGTGCTGGAGGAAGGGCCAACCAGCCCTCAGCTCCGCCACCAGCTTCGACTTAAGCAGCATGAGCAGAGAGAACTAGCAGAGAATAAGGCTTGCCTTTGTGCGCTGGCGACACAGGGCGGGCTGAATGACATTGGAAGCTAGCAAATCGATAGCGTGGCTTGATAAGAGAGTTAGGGAAAGGAACTGGGTCTTCTAAATTTGAGATGCAGAGGTGGAGCTACACACAACTGGGGCAGCCATAGCAGAGGCATTTGCTGTTTACTACGAAGACACATATGCGTCCATGACTACCAGGGCAGGGGACAACTGTGCTGACCTTCTGAAGGATCAATCCGGCTTTATGCCGCATAGGGGGCCCAGATTAAACCTACAGCATCTCTATGGAGTACTTCATATGATCGCAACTCCTCAAGCTGAAAGAGTTGTACTGCTCTAATTGGATGCTATGATGGCATTTGATTGCATAGAATGGAGCTATCTCTTTGCCGCCCTCACCAAGCTGGGATTCGGTCCACGGTTCTGTCGCTGAATCAAACTCCTATACCAAGATCCGCTGGCAAGAATGCGAGTCAACAATGCACTGTACACCCCATTCGCACTGCATAAGGGCATGAGGCAGGGTTGTCCCTTGTCCCCAATGATATTCACTCTTGCGTTAGATCCATTAGTGGCCTGGGTGTGACTCTTAGAAAACCAGTAAAACATTTTAAATAGGGAGTTTACCATAACATATTTAAGGTACATTAGTGTTATTTACAAACCATATTTGCACTATTATTTCCCGTATTTATATTATTTTGTCCTATAACAATTACATTTAAAACAAAATGTAGCAGTTGTGTGCTATGGTGTTCGATATTTAACTTACCTTGGCATACAAAAATGCAAAAAGAAGGATTTGAGGGGAGGGAAGCAAAAAACATACCTCTTCAAATACTTGCTGGGGTAAAACTAGTGTGGGTGTTGTCTGGGGACCAGAGTGTGACAACCCCACCACAGTTAAACCAAAGTAGATAAGGATTAGGGAAATCCTGGCGAGACCTCACCTAAACCAGCAATGAATCATGAATTGGGACACTGGAAAAAAGACTGAAACCGATACTCATGTACAGAATCTACATTCAAGAACTCTAGCCCACTTCATCAAAGCGATCCTGCTTGTTTGACGGAAAAATGACAAGAGAGTTTATATTCAGATTTAAGATGCATGCACATGTTTTACTCCAAATACGTATCTGTTGGACCTGGTCCTCTCTGCAGGATCACCCCAGATTTTTGCCTTCCTTTGCTGAACCCATTTTCTTGGCTTTTATGACTCTTAACACTTTTTCCCTGGTAACTAGTGGAAAAATGCTTATGCACTCTCCCTAGTACATGGTAAAATTGGCCTCCACCTTATTGGTACATTTAATTTACTTGTAAGTCTCAAGTGTATGGTATTCTTAAGTAACCAGAGCCTGTAAATTAAACACTACTACTCGGCTGCAGCACTCATTGTGCCAGCCAGTAAAGTAGCCTTTTAAAACATGTCTCAGTCCTGCAACTGCAACCTGTAGTGCAGTTTTAATTGGCCATTGTGGCCTGGCAGAATAAACCTTTTGCCTGGCCTACACCTTCCTTTTTAATGCTTATAAGTCACTCTTAAAAAAGGCCCTAAAGGCTCATAAGGCAGGGTGCATGGTATTTAAGAAGTAGGACATGAGTGTTTAGGGTTTACATATCTTGTCAGAGAAAGACTCCTAAAGTAGTTTTTTACTGTTGTAAAGCTATCTCTTCCATAGACTAACAATGGTTCACTTTGGGACCAGCAAGAGAAATGCTGTTTACACTCAAATGATTTAAAAATTAAAATTCTCTTTAATGATTAAGTCGAATTTTTAGTTAGAAACAAACCCTGGAGAAGGGGAGGAACTGACCAGAACCAGTTTTGGGGGTAGGCCAGATAATTCTCCCAGAGAAAGGCGGGCACCAGGTATAAAAATGGGACCTTAAGAACTTCTCATCAAAACACTCCTGGACCTGTGGAAGATTCTGAAAAATGACTGTCCTGCTATCTGAAAAGGGAAGATTGGACCTGCTTGCCTTGAACCCAGGCTCTCCAGAGTGGCTCTAAGGGTCAGTTGGCTAACCTCTTGTTTGAGCTATAGGGACACAACAAGCTTCCAGAGGCCTCCCTGCAACTGTCCAGCTGACCAGCACCAACTGGACTTACCTGAGTCCTGCTGCTGGCCTCTGCTGGAGTGGGTCCTGGTCCCCAAGAAGTGCCCCCCCCCAGGTCCTGGATTCTGACTGGCATCTGTGTGCACTCCTACTGCAGAAAACGTGAAGTTACAGACGTTTGGGCCCCTCATGATCACTAAGTGACCTATTTGTGCTAAGAATTGACCGCCATCGATGACCACCAACACGAAGCTCCAGGGAGACCTTCTCTTTGCAACATCCCAAGTGGACCGCCAACACGGATTTCCAGCAATGGGCGGCTGTTCCTGCTGCAGCAGCGGCTGTACGAGATGCCTGACCTGCTCCTTGCGTTTACAATTACTTTTTTTTGGCCCTCGCTAGCACGAATGGAACACTTTGCGAGGACTTGAGAAGGTAGCTCTTCAGCAGGACTAACTTGGTCCCTGAATTCGACCCGCAGTCTATTGCAGTCGGCCGAAACGTGTGACTTTCATCTGGTCCAGCAGGTCCAGATAATCGCAAGTGACACTTTCTGCTTCTTGGAGGTATTTTCACCTATCAATCAATCAACCAATCAGTATATCTTAAGCTCGGCATATCACCTCGGGGACATCCAAGCGCTGGGGTACGGTGAGCTTCAGTCAAAGAACCAGGTCTTGAGTCCCCGCCTGAAGTCAGCGAGTGAAGGGAAGGTGTGGAGGTGGAGAGGAAGGTTGTTCCAGGACTTGGCGGTGAGGAAGGAGAAAGAACGGCCTCCATTGCGGCTTTGTTGGATGCTGGTATCATGTGCGAGAAGAGGGAGAGGGATCTGAGATGTCTGGTTGGCTGTTGGAAGGTCAGGCGGTGGTTGATGTAGGAGGGGCCGGCTTAGTGGAGGGCCTTGTAGGCGAGGGTCAGCAGCTTGGATTGGCATCTCTTCGGGACCAGGAGCCAGTGGAGGTTTCTTAGGTGGGGAGTGATGTTGGTCCGTTTGGGGAGGTTGAGGTCCCTGGGGGACTCCGCAGATGATGTTCTTGGGTTCGGAAGTGAATGGAGGAAGGTGGATTATTTGTATGCGTCCTGTGAGGAAGGAGAAGATCCACTTGAGGGTGTTTCCTCTGATTCCGATGTGGTGGAGTCTGGCGATGAGGGTGTGGTGGGATAAGCTGTCGAAGGTTGCTGAGAGGTCGAGTAGGATCAGGGCAGCTGACTCGCCGCGGTCTCGGATGGCTCTGATGTTGTTGCTTGCAGCTATCAAGGCGGTCTTGGTGCTGTGATTGGAGCGGAACCCTGACTGGGTGTGGTCAAGTAGGTTGTTTCCTTCCAGGTGATCTATCAGCTGACGGTTGATGGCTTTCTCCAGGGCCTTGGCCGGGAAGGGGAGCAGCGAGACAGGGTGGTAGTTGTTGACTTCGCTGGGGTTGGCGAAGGCCTTCTTGAGGAGGGGTTTCACCTCCGGGTATTTCCAGGCTTTGGGAAACGTGGCAGTGGTGATGGAGGAGTTGAAGATGGTGGTGAGTGCCCAGCTGATTTCCTTCTGTCCCATGTTGAATATGTGGTGGGGGCAGGGGTCTGTCGGTGCTCCGGCATGAATGGATGTCATGATCGCTGAGGTGATGGACGTGGTGAGTGGGATCCATTCGGTGAGGTGGCTGTGGGAGTTGTCGGTGTGTGTCAGGAGGTGGTTGAATTCGGATGACTGCTAGTCAAAGTTGCTGTAGATGTCTGCTATCTTGTTGTGGGAGTAGTCCGCCAGGGAGTCGCAGAAGGCTTGTGAGAGCCCTAAAACTATAAAAACTCATATCTCTGGTTCTACTGGTTAGATTTTTGTTATTTTGGTGTCATTTTATTTGTAAAAAATGTCTTTATGTTTCCAAATTGGTTTGGGATTTTTTGTGTGTCGTGTTTACACTTTATTGTTTAAGTGTTGCATAAAAACTTTACATATTGCCTCTAAGTTAATCCTGTCTGCATTTATGCCAAGCTACCAGAGGATTAAGCACAGGTTTATTTAGTGACTTGTGTGGTTCCCTGGACAAGGATTGTGTTTATTATTTGAATGGGGTTTCCACTCCTCGCAACTAATAATCCCATTTCTTACAGCATCTTTGAATATCATAACTGGCTTCTGACACATTAATCAAAAAGCTAATATTGAAGTAATCTTACTCTGTCAGGCATTATGAATTTTAAATCATGTCTAACCAAAGGCCCCTCTTGTTTGGTATTTCAAAGCAACAGAGAAGGCATCCACTTGAGAGATGGAGGGAACCACCCACCACTCAAAAATCCCATCATGCTTCTGTCACAGGGAACACATGCTGCAGTGTGGGATCTGAGCGGGTGGCATCAAACAGACATATAGTTCTTAAGTCACGCTTAATTTAAAATAAATAAATAAATTGTGTGCGCCTGAAGTGTATCTTATGTTTCCAAATTGGTTTGGGATTTTTTGTGTGTCGTGTTTACACTTTATTGTTTAAGTGTTGCATAAAAACTTTACATATTGCCTCTAAGTTAATCCTGTCTGCATTTATGCCAAGCTACCAGAGGATTAAGCACAGGTTTATTTAGTGACTTGTGTGGTTCCCTGGACAAGGATTGTGTTTATTATTTGAATGGGGTTTCCACTCCTCGCAACTAATAATCCCATTTCTTACAGCATCTTTGAATATCATAACTGGCTTCTGACACATTAATCAAAAAGCTAATATTGAAGTAATCTTACTCTGTCAGGCATTATGAATTTTAAATCATGTCTAACCAAAGGCCCCTCTTGTTTGGTATTTCAAAGCAACAGAGAAGGCATCCACTTGAGAGATGGAGGGAACCACCCACCACTCAAAAATCCCATCATGCTTCTGTCACAGGGAACACATGCTGCAGTGTGGGATCTGAGCGGGTGGCATCAAACAGACATATAGTTCTTAAGTCACGCTTAATTTAAAATAAATAAATAAATTGTGTGCGCCTGAAGTGTATCTTATGAGATGGAAACTAACACTGCTTCTTATACCACACTACATACCTGCCAACTTACAAAATAACTTCACCATGTGAGGAGGGGCCGGGGCCTTGGAGGGGGTGGGCCTGATGCTGAGAGCTATCTAAGAGGCACTCTGCCCCTCACCAAGCCCACCACTCCCTCCCAAAAAATAAATAGAAACAAAGGATCATCGAGGCTGTCGCCGAGGACCTGTGGTATTTTCACACCATTTAATACACATCAGCTGCTTACAGCCTCCGAAAACGACCTGGAAATCCACTGTTTACAATGGTTTTCAGCTCGTTTTCCCTACCACTGTGTGATTTCGGCTTCTCACCGAGTGACCAATGTGAAGGGAGCCGAAATCATGTGACACACAGTGGCACTGTGTGAGTTGGCAGGTATGACACTATGGGGCATAGTCACAAGAACGTGCGATAATCATCGCCAAAATAGGATAATGCAACTTCTCATATCGCCGTCCATCGCGGGAAAATAACTCTGTGTCAATGTCTCATTCTCAACACGTCGGTAACATGCGATAGTGTCCCGACAACGCGTCAAATGTCCGCGATACAACCACCGCGACGGCGATAAAAAAGGAAACCCGAACGTGAAAAAAGTTGCGATGGGCCCAACCGCGATAGAAAAAACGGCGACAAGCAGCGCCAGTCTTGCAATTCCCACATCAGGCGGGAAAAATCACCATAAAAGCAGCAAAAAAAACATAACAACTGCGAAGCACAATGGAGTAGCCGGAGCAAGTACAGAGGACAACCCGAACCCCACAAGACCCACGGAGGACCAGCCTGGGACCTCGGGGTCAGGGAAGGGCAAGGAGAAGAAGAAGAGGAAGACGCACTTCAGTCCGCAGGAAAACAGGATCCTGATTACGGAGGTGATAGAACACCATCAACACCTGTTCGTCACCTCCACTGTGTCATTGGCAACAAAAAATGGAATATGGCAGTCCATCCTGGACAAGGTGAATGCAGTCGGAGTGCTGAGGAGGACAATGGAAGAGCTCAAGAGGCGCTGGAATGATGTGAAGCGCAAAACCAAGTTGAAACTCGCAAACAACCGCAAAGCAGCAATGCAGACTGGGGGTGGGAGTCCTGCGCCACAGGAGGAGCTGGATGAGATGGAGGAAATGGTGTCCACAGTCATCAGTGTGGAGACGGTGGCAGGAGTCGGGGGACCGGACACTGCTCAACATGACCTGACACAACAGCAACAGGGCGAGTAACCACCAGGGACTGGGGTGACGGGGGGAGATGGGCACAATGGCACACATGCACAATTAAGTATAGCACACTGCACAACCACAATGACTCTGGATCATGTCCCTGATCTCCTTGCCACACTGCAGCACACATAGAAACAGCAAGTAGGCCCCCGTCCACAATGTGCCCAGAGGGGGCCCTCCCCACACATCACCAATCTCACAACAAACCCACACACATGTGCTGAACCCAGCAAAGCTGTGGAACCGTGAGCCCCACTGACAATGCAAGTGACACTGTATGACGATGAGCATATCTGCAGGCCACTCATCATGACATGTTGCACGCCACGACACCGAGGTGGCTGAGTGTGGTGCACATCTGGAAAGGAGCAGGACACACACCGACACATCCACGTGCACAAACAACCCCTGACGGCAACAAGACATCTGCGGACAAACCATGCCCCAAGAGTCCCAACTCCCACCAAGAGCCCAATTTACCCAAGTATGCAACATCTCAGCACTGCATGAGCACAGAAGTCAAAGGCACACCGCCTGAAAGGGAGAAGGCCAAGCAAAGTCTGAGCTGCAGGGGCGACTCTCCCACAATGCAGCACACACACAAGACACAGAGCACATCAACATTGACAACAATGTGGTACAAACTGCAACACATTCAAAACAGAACAGAGGACACAACTGCTGCCGCTTGTGTGTAGAAACTGGCCAATCACATTTGGCATAGCAGGAAACTGTGACATGATAACGGACAAGTACAACCCCACATCCCTGATGGTGCACAAATGTCCACTGTCCCGCTTCACATAGGCAGCTCCTCCTAAACAGTCACAATGTACATTGTCATGCAGTCTGTTTGGAAACTTGGCCAATGCGTGAACATACATGGAACACACTGTTAAACTGCATCTCCCCTTTACATTGCAGAGGGAGAATCATCACCTCCTGCAGAGCAGACCGAACACCTCCTCACTGATGACGAGGAGGACTTCCCCACCTTCGACACCGACGCCCTCCAAGAGCTCATGGACAGCTTCCGCACCACACCCCCAGGAGCAGGTCAGCCCAGCTGCATCGAGGAGAGCCCACCCCCTGCACAGACCACACAGCAGGAAGCACCCACCACCCCGGCTGTCTCCCAGGATCCCCATGACCAACACATGGCATTTCAACGCTGTGTGTTGGAGGGCCAGAAGGAGATGGCTTAGCAGGTGCGGGTGGGGTTCGAACTCATGGCAGCCAAACTAGATGCCATCAATGGGTGTCTACGTCCCATCAGGGACCACATACAGTCCCTAACGGACACCTACAGTCCGCTCCATGGTCTCCAACGAGCCATGGCTGACATCGCTGGAGTCATGACTCGGAGACAAGAACACCTGTCTAGTCAGAGTGGCTCCAGCGATATCACCCGGGAGTTGGGACACATGCGGTGGCTCATGGAGGACATGGCGCGGATGGCGGCGGAAAGGATGGCTGCCCCGGCTGCACACCAGCGAGATGTAGCTGGGATCTTCCATGCCCTGCAGATCCCCATCATGGCATTGCTGCCACAAGGCCTGGCGCAGATGAATGCTGCTGCTCCTACACCATCCACATCTCCGCCCCCTGATGTGTCAGTGCCCGACAGTGCGGCAGACATTCCACCTCCGGCCCCTGATGTGTCAGTGCCACACAGTGCTGCAGCCGAAACACCACCACCCACAGGTGAGGCACATCACACATCAGAGGACGATGATGTGGATGAGACTGCCGTTGTGGTAATGAGGAAGCGGCAGCATTCATCTCCGCCATATGGCCGGTTTCAGCTTGGTTCTGCCCTCTGCATCATGCCCTGGAATAACACCTTCCACTGTCCCCCGATACACTCAGCGACACTCACCTTGGACCTCGACATGGACTGCCATATTTTGTTTGGTTACCAATGACACAGCAATCACACTGCAGACTGAAGTCTTCCTCTTCCAATGAACTTGTCAATCCCTAAAGGACTCTGGCTGGCCCTCCACGGGGCAACAACGTAAAGTGGGGTTTGCATGGCCCTGTACTGCTCCAGCTACAACATTCCACTGAATGTGAATAAAACATCCTAATCCACACAGATGTGTCGTGGCTTTGAGCAATCAAGTATGAAAGTATGGATGGATGTAGGGACAGTTATTCCACAAAAAGGTACTCCCTGGGTAATGCTATCAATGCGCATGTATTGATATGACCCAGATAGGCAGTGAGACACACATTGTCATTCAAATCAACATTCATCACAGTTGAATACAAGTGAAGGTGCGTAGACTTTATTAGCATATGCGGGTCAGTACGGGCAAGATAAGTGCCACAACATGCAGACCAATGCAGCAGTATGTCAGGATGAGGAACGTTGCCAAGCGCCGCTGTCCACTCCGGGGGAGTGCCTCACCTTTCACAGGTGTGTGTTAACCAGCGTTGTTGTCCGATCATGCATTCGGAGTCCAGGCGAATGCAGCCATGTCCACTGTTGTTGTGGGACATGTGACCAGATCTCCAAGATGCAATAAGGTGTTGGGACATGTGCAATGAGTTCCAATCTGTTGTGGCTGCAGGTACGTAGTTACTCGTCCATGAAAGCGTTTGCAGCTCCGTAGGCTATCATTTCCAACATGAGCTCGTTGTCGACTTCATCAAACAGGACGGCGAGGCTATCCATTATCAGGTCCGGACAGATGTGCTGCGTCCACCCCCCTTCACCAATTGGCACTACAGCCCAATAGGGGAGCGGTTCAATGTGGTCACTGCACATGAGGAGTAGTGCAATCTCCCAGGTCCAGCTGCCAGCATGTATGCCAAGTATCAAGGCATCCCATAAACGGGTATCACGGTGACACTCCTGGTCGTGGGCCAACAGGGGCACACACACATGTCAAAATCCAGTTCAGCTACCGTCCTGTTGGATAGGCAGACATCCATGGACCACTCGAATATGCACGATCGACAATGCAACACAGGCTGAACGCAGGTGACGTTGGCAAGGCGGAAGCTTAGCCGGTAACTGATCCGCAGCACTTCCAATTGCAGTGCCCCCAGTAAACGCAGCAAACGTGCAAGGTACAGTTCCACCTGACAGGGGTTGTGGCTCTGGTTGAAGCAGCACTGTTCTGACCTGCGCCAGTTCTGTGGATGAAATGCCACAGCTTGGATCAATGAGTTGTTTTAGTGTGCAACGGTTGTACGCCTGGGATGGTGTGGGAGTAAGTGTGAAGGCCATTCCATGCAAGATAACTCCAAGCAAGGACTTCTGTGTGTGGGGTGTGTATACGTTGGTCTTCCGTTGGGCTGTGCGTAGTGTGGGAGTCGTCATCGGCTGCTATAGTATCTGTCAGGGGGTGCCGGGCACATGCAATTCCGAGGTCGGAGGTGCAGATGTGCTTCCGCCTGATAGTTTCAACAAAGGAGCTTTCATCCCTAATGTTAGTTTCTCATCTGCTTGCATTCAGGAAATGTGAAGTGGCTTGTTGGGGGTGGGGTGGGATGTGTGCGACTTTGGGATTCATGTTTGACATGTCTTGCATGTGGCAAATGAGCGGCATCACTGTGTGTTACATTGCCTCACAGCTGCTCTTCCCTCCCCCTGAGCCTATTTACTTGTGTGCGCTGTGCCGTTGCATCACTTGCACTCCTACGGCACACCATTGTCATGCCTGTCTGCGCATGTCCACAAGCCTGACAACAACACTGTGATGTTGGCCGTTGAAGGTGGGCGGCCACGTGAGTGTAGGCCTGTGGGAAGGATAGGGCGGACACAGATGTAGAGTTCATGCCTGGCTGAACTCGCGCTGCGATTAAGGCTAGGCATTTGGCTCATGCTGCGGCAATACAGATACACACAACACTTGGCATGTATGAGCCAAGACCCCGAGCGGTCTTGCGCTCCTTCATTTCTCCGTTCGTGCGAGCCTGCCCTCCGGGTGCATGCTACATTGCAACATTGTCAATTGCGGGCTGGGTGGCACCGACACTACAACAGTGACACACTCATTAGTTACTTCCTTGTCCAGGCCAGAACTGAACCACGCCCAGAGCCCCAGGCAAATCCTTCACACCCCTACGCTGGTCTGGCGTACGCCGGCCCAGCCCACTCCGCTTACGCTTACAGGGGGGGGGACGCAGCTGCATGACCGAGGTCTTCCCCACTGCCTGAGGTGACATGGTTGCGTCCACTGTCCACAACACTACACACACCAGCAGTATATGTCCACATGGACATGTCTGTGCTCTGCATACTGAAGTCAGTCCAGCACATCACCGCCACACTTGGCATTGTGTACATTCTTATTGATGGATGACTTGCCTCCTTCGCACATACTTGGTTCCCACCTCTCCCCACATTCTGCAATTGTGTGGCTGAGGGGCCATGCCGCTTTAGGAAGGTCAGCTGTCTTGTTCTGAGCTGCCTCGGTGGTAGTCCGCGGGGGGGGGACGGAGGGGGGTGCCTGGGGGTGGTGGCGCTGGGTGTTGTGGCCCTCTTGGGTCTCCGAGCTGCATGGTCAGTAGCTCCATGGCATGTGTTGGTCTTCAGATGTGGCTCTGGGCTGGGCTCCCTTTCATGCTGCAGGTTGTCATCCTGCTTTACACCAGTAAAAGGCAGGTGTTGAATCCCTGCTGCTAACACGCCTTATCGCCTGTTTTCGGATCGCATCGCAGATCTAGCTGATCGTTGGGAATATCTCGGAGTGGTGTTTTCGTGTGTTTTTGCACGAGAACACCTACTCTGCATATCATTAGCATTAGTTGTCGCTCTCATCCGTGGCGATGTGTTTGGCGGCAGCTATCGCAGGAATACTGGCGATGTCGACAGTTTGCACCAGCTTGTGAATAGGGCGATAAATCTATCACCACTTTTGGGGCGCTAAAGTGCCGATAAATCGGCGATAAGTCCTTGAGAATATGCCCCTATGTTTGCTGTCTCATCATTACCTCATTCTTGCAGGTTCTTTTCATTCTCTCTTTTTGGCACTATTTCCCCACCTTTTTTCTTCCTCCTTCATTCTCCCTTTTCTTCTTTTCGCTCCCTTGATCTGGTTGTAAGGTTGATGATGAAAAATTAGTCTCGGTCTCCAAAAATGAGCATTGGTGCCCAGCATCTGCAGCTCCTGGCACAAAGAAAACACTGTTTACCACAGTTAATTGACATAAATAATACAATAACCAGAACCAAATGTTAAACATGTTTTATGAATTGCTGTGAGTTAAGTCTGCCCTCGCAGTGATTATGCAAGCAATTACTTTTAAATTGGGTATCCCAGTTTAATAGTGAAAAGTATTACAATTAGACTTTGAATATGAGTTCCTCAGACGTGTGGCGATATTTATCATATATGGTCAAATGTGATAGCCAGTGGGTTGGAACTTAAATGGTGTGACAAACTGCACTTACTACTAGTTCTACCTCAAAAATGGGGAATAACGTTCTGATCTTGCTGCTTATTGCACCAAAATCCACACCATGGTGTATACTGGCCCTTTATCGCCCGGTAAATTTTGGCAGGTTTGACCAGCTGCAATCTATTCGGTGGAATGGAATTTATCGCATTCAGTAATTACCGAGTGCAGTAAACCCTGCACCACCTGGAATTGGATTCCCCGTGCAAACAGGTGTTTGCTCTGGGGTCATTAAAAACTGAGGCACAGATTGAGTCCTTAGTAAAAAAGCATTTCTCCGATGAAAAGAAAACATCTGTCTGGAAAATGCCAAACATGATTTAACCAGGTTTTACATTTCACTAAGGATTATTATTTAATATCCTCCCTACTCGAATACCTACAGGAATAGAAGGCATTTTAAAACTGTATTTTCTTCAAAGCTCTGTTCGCTAAAGAGGATTGCATCCCTTACTCATGGTCTTACATTCCCATCCTTTAATATAACTTGCATCACGACTGCACTCAATTAGCGAGTTCTTTCTTACTAGTACCTCCTCCTATTTTCATTCAAGAATAAATAAGAAAAAAGGATCTCCACAAAAAGATCGTCATTAATAGTCATAAGCACTGTGTTGTCCAGACGACGTGCAGGATCCCAGAGCACTTAAAATATATATTTTATAAGTATAACTATTTAGGAAACGCTTTTCAACAGAAAATCCAGTTTTAAAACAAAATATGGGTACATTTGACAGCCTATTGGCAAGCTATACTGGCACAATTTCATTTACTCTCTTTTAAAAAAAGAAGGCGAGTATTGATTAAAAACGATCACTAACCAAGAAGAACAGCATTTTTTGAAAGCAAGAGCAATGCAGTAAGAAGGGCTGCAAACCTCAAAGGCTCGACACTGCCACTTTAACGAAGCAACCCCTGACTACTCCTAAATGACGGCCATGCTTTCAGACCTGCCATTGCAGCCTGTGTGCGCAGTTTTAAACTTCCATTTCAACCTGGCAAAAAAACCTTTTGCCAGGCCCAAACCTTCCATTTTCAGACATATGAGTCACCCCTATGATAGGCCCTGGACAGCTAAAGGGCATGGTCCAGTATATTAAAAAAGTTGGGTATGTACTTTTAAGTTGTACATGTCCTGGTAGGGAAAAACTCTTAAATTCGTTTTTCACCAAAGCAAGCCTATTTTTTCCCCATAGGATAACATTGCAATTACGTTTAATAATTGTAATTTCCAAATAGGAAGAGATAACCAGATAATGTTTGGTGTCTCTGGAATCACAGTTGAAAATCCAAACATGATAAAGTCAGATTTTAAATTGCAATTCTGAAAATGCCACCTTTAGAAAGGTGGCATTTTCTTGCCTTAGCCATTTGGTGCCTACAGCCTGTCTCTGATCACATGACTGGGAGTTGTTGACAGTTTGGCTTTGTATATTCCTCCTCTTGCCTAGGGAAGAAGAAATGGACCTACAACTTCATCTTGAACCCAGGACCCCAGAGTGACTCAAAGGCTAGTCTGCTGGCCTCATGATTCCTAACAGCTCCTGGACCTGTCTTCAGCGAGTTCCTGACCCCCAAAGGGTGCCTCTTATGTCCTCAACGCTTGGTGTGGCTCATGGGTCCTTGAAATCAATTTTGAGCTCTTTGCAACTGCAAAAAGGGCCATTTGTATTGGAACCGTGCCACTCGCACCCAAAACCCGTCTCTTCGCACAACAGCATCGACAGCCTGTGGGGGACTGCCAATGTGAAGCTCCAGCCCACCCATCCGTGATGCCTGGCCTGCTCTTTGCACCCGCGACGCTCTTCTTGCTCCTCGCAACCTTCTCCAACACGAACAGGACTCTTAACACAAAACTTGAGAAGGTAAAACTTCAGCGTGACTAATCTGGCACTGTATCCGACCCGCGCTCCATCACGGTCAGCCAGAACATTTGACTTTGACCCAGTCCAGCACAACTAGATAGCCGCGGTTGGCGTTTTATACTTTTAAGCGCTATATTGCAGTTTATTCTTTACAAATTCATAACTCCAGTTCTACATATTAGATTTTTGTCCTTTTGGTCTTGTTTTATTTATTACATTCTGCTCTATTTTTCTAACGTGGTGTGGGATCTTTTTGTGGTTTATTTTCACTATTTTACTGTTTAATATTTGCACAAATACTATACACATTGACTTTAAGTGAAGCCTGGCTGGTCTGCGCCAAACTACCAGTGGGTTGAGCACATGTTAATTTGGGGTTTGGTTGTGCTTTACCCTGACTATGATTGGAGTTGCTGCTTGACCAGGGCTCACACCCCAGTCAACCAGTAACCCAATTTCTAACATGTCTGTTATTTTTCATTTTACATGGCAATTTTGTGTTTTGTATATTGAATTTATGTAAAATCATGACGAATGCCTGTATGTATGGTTTTAATATTGGTGAGAATGTTTAATTATTATGCATTATTCTGGTCAACAGGCTTGAAGAAATTTATATTGGAGGAACAAAATTCATTGGCTGTGTTCCGATGTCTGTATATACATGAATATTTACTTGAAGAACTCAATAAGGAACTGTTTTAAAAGAAAAATATGTCTTTGAGAAAATCAATTGAATTAATTCAGAGAACCTCACTGTGGCACTGCCTATAAAACCGTTTGGTGCAATATCGAGCATTTGTGATAACTCATTGTGTCCAAAAGTGCCTGACCCGATTTTTGTACAAGGCTGCTTACAGCTTTTATGAAGATTCTCCTGGAGAAGAGCTAGGTTAGCAAATAACTAAATGTTCCTTATTCTTCGGGTGACCTTTATCAATAGTCATGAATCATAAGCACTGAATAGAATAGCAGACCCCCCCCAATAAAAAGTGAAGAGAAGAACAAATGAGTATGCACTCTATCCAAAGAGGTATCCAAAGAGGTTTCTCAAAGAAGCCTGACCAACCTGGACACCAAACTTGAATTTGATTCAAGACAATAATGTCTTGGAATTTGAGGACAGACTTCTAAGCCCAAAGAATAGACAATCAAATTGAGTGTTCCTCAAGGGAATGCACTTTCACCAATCCTTTTGAACATCTATGGACAACCCCTGGGGAAACAGGTTTGGTTTCCTTGTGCTGTCCTAAGGGATCAACATCTAGATTCCTATTAAGTTGGACCAGAGGGATGCCAACTCTGTGATGCCTCTAAAGAACTGCCTGGCAAGTGTCTCAAGCTGGATGGTGGCAAGCATTCTTAAGCTTTATAGAGGCAACAGGAAGATTTTGATTTCCAGACACAACCCCCTGATGTGATCTGCTGTCTTTTGGCTATCATCCTTATTAGGTAACACTTCCTACCCAGCTAGATCCATGAAAAATCTTCTTGTTTGATCAGACCAAGGCCTATCATTATGTTCAACAAATGCACCAAAGCACACCAAAACACTGTCACGTTTATCCCCAGTCAGTAGTTCAGCGAAGAGAACAAATGAAGTTCAGTTGGCAATTTCCAATAAATGATCCACAGAAGATGGTGTTTCAGGTCATACTGTTTTATTCCAATCATAGACACAAGCACGGCAGCCGACGCGCGTTTTGTCCTCCTGGACTTTCTCAAGGCTTCTCTCAATATTCAGACCGGCAGTCCTTCTTAATGTATTATGTAAGTGGTTCGTAAGAAAAGTGGCTCGCTGAGTAAACTCTGTTTGTGAGTCTTTTGATTCATAAGCCAAGTGTTCTTAACAGCGTGGTAACCTTAATACCATTTGTTAAAAACCAAACGTTGTTCTCGTTCCAAAGACCATGTGCTATCCACACAACGATTCTATCCATATACATAGCGCTTGAACCGTGATAAGTCAGCGTATATTATTCACCTCCAGAGCCTCACCCCATATCATTAGACATTCAAATAGATACAACTTGGACTACATTTCTTGTCTTGCTGAGTATCATGAAAAGAAAAAGATCTTTCCATCTCTTCCACAAGACAACTGAGGACCTTTCCCACCTTCACTATAATATCACTGTTTGCCTCGGTATGCTGGAATGTCCTGTAACAAAATTGAAGCACATTCAAAATATGACAGTTCGGCTCTGGGCTCCGTAAATTTGATTAGGCATCTGAGGGTCGCCAATCCTTCCACTGGCTTTTGGTGAAAAAGAGGATTACTTTCAAATGATGCACTGGGCTTACTATAACACTGGCCTACTCAACATATTTACTAGGAACTGTATTGTTGAAGTTTTTTTCAGATGCCTGGGAAGCAGATCCATTAGAATTCTGGGCCCTTCTCTTTTGGAATAACTTGCCTCAGAAACTATGCAACACAAATTATTATTCCATGTTTTGTAAGCAGCTGAAGGCTTTGTTATATTTTTAGTTTGCCAGTTGTCTCACCTCTTCTTTTCCTGGTTTGATGTGTCCCAAATTGCCCTTGTGCCCTGATGCCCCGGGTGTAAATGTGCTTTAGAAATAAACAAATAAGTAGAGTAATGATTTTTATGGTGAAAAATCTCTAGCCTCAACTGTGGTTTCAATTTATCAGGTCTCTTGAATATGATAGATTGTAGATCATCAATATTATCGTTTGTACCAGAAGATAATTTCAAAAGGCGACATTGGAAATTTAAGATCTTGTTTATTTTACCTTCTGCATTACGTTTTGTGATAACTATGAACAGCTTTCTCATTCTTTCAGTTCAAAACAACTCTCATGTCATGACATAGTTTCTTTACAGCAGTGTCCAAGATTTGTTTGTACTAGGCTATTTTACAGAAAAAATTTGTATATATTTGGTTCTTTTATAGGGATCTTCTTTAGTACATATTCTTCTTGTTCTTAATAAGTCACCAAAGGGAACGTTGTTAGTTTGTTTTTAGGATGTTGGATTTAGTGTGTAAGATGCTACTAACTGTGGCTTCTTTACTATGTAATATACTTTGCAATGTATCTGTATATGTGTATAATTCACTGGCCAGAATTTATATTTCCTCCTCACTGAGTTCCAAGGTGAGGACCACATTTGTATGATTTTTGATTAATATGACATGATAAGGACATAATTCCTCAGATGTACTGTTCCATATCAAAACATATCACTGATAAAATGTCCACAAAATATAATCCTTTCTTGAACATCAATAAAGCATGCTTTCTCTCATATTGTGCATTAATGAGGGCAGGATATGATACAGCAAACCGCAAACCAATAGCAGTATTGTGCTTTCGTTCTTTGGTTGTAGCAGACGAATATTCTACAATATGAAGCTACTGTTTCAAGCTACAAATTTGTAAGTTTTAAATAACTTGCTAATCTCATGCCAAAAAATTAATGGCGATGTAAATACCCTATTGAATAAGCCTTTTTTGTCTGCGAGGTAAAAGGTTATTGAGTTACTATACCTGGGAAGAATAAAGTTTACTTATTTGGACACTGTTGAAAATGACCATCTTTTCTGTTGCATTCCCCATATTTGTGCCTTACTTTGCTGAGCCTGCTCTTGTTGGCCATAGGACTCTGCAAACCTTAATCCTGCTAACCAGTGGTACAATGCTTATGCTCTCCCTTTTAAACATGGTAAAATTGGCATATACCTAATTGGTACATTTATGTACTTATATCTCCATAGAATATGGTATTACATGTACCCAGGGCCTGTAAATTAATTACTACTAATGGGCTGCAGGAGTCATTGTGCCAACCACAAAAGTAGCACTCTAAAACATTGCAGTCTGAGTGTGCTGTTTTAAAAACTGCCATAGTGTGCTGTTTTAAAAAATGCCATTTTAACCTGGCGAAACAAACCTTTGCCAGGCCTTAAGCTTCTTTTCTATGCTTATAAGCCATCCCCAAGATACGTCCTAAATGTCCATAGGGCTGGGTGTATGGTATTTCAAAAGTAGGACATGTATAATTTATGTTTTACCTGTCCTTGCAGTGAAAAACCTACACTGTAATTTTTCAGTGTGGCAAGGCTGTTTCTCCCTTAGGTTAAGCCTGTTTTACACTATTACCTTTAATAAGTGCTAAATGTAGTTTCGCAGTAGCTAACAAAATGGTTCAAGGACTCATTTTAATAATAATTTAAAATCCATCTTAATGGTCAAGTACAAAGTTGTCATTTTCCTACCTAAAACCAAAAGGCTTTCCAGCCAGTGTCCAGCTGTCACCAGATGGCACCCGTGTCGTGAGATGTGATTTGCTCCCAGACTGTGGACAAAAGGCCCTGGGAATGGGGAGAGCACTCCTCCCATGAGAGGATGGCCTGGAGACCTGTGTCCAGCCCCTTCCTGAGTATATCTACCTTGTCACTGACAGATGAAGATCACACCTAGGGCAGCCCCACTTTGCCTCTTTAATCAAGCTCTCACCAATCCCAGTGGGAGTTCAGGAATCTACCAGAACTGTCTTAGTGGTGGTCAAAAGCTTGCCCTCCGCCCACAGGCTTACTGGGTATAAACGTGGATCCCACAAACCTCTCCTGGACCTGTGAAGAATCAGAAGAAGGATTGTCCTCATAGAAGACTGGATCAGCTTGCTTTGAACACAGGAACCAAGACAAGACTCCAAAGGTCAGTTCCCTAACCTCCAGTTTAAGCTACAGGGAGTCAACAAGCTTCCAGGGGCCTCTCTCCCTGGAACTACCCAGCTGACCAGTTCCAACTGGACCTGAGCTGGATCCTGCAGCTGGCCTCTGCAGAAGTGATTCCTAACATAGGAGCCTTTTTATCAGCTTACAAAGTAGAAATAAAAACAAAAAAACTGTTTTTTATGGACAAAATCAAAACAGCAAGTAACTCCTCCAAGGAATTATTTCAAACAGTGCAGATGCTCTCTCATCCTCTGTACGCTATAACTGTAGTTCCCATGCAAGATTTCTGCGACAATCTAGCTAATTTCTTTAAAAATAAAGTAGAAGCAGTATATAAGGCTTTTAAGGGAGGAAAGGGGGATGTCCTTTCAGTCTCTGAAGTCACTGTCACAAATGAGAATATCGCTTCTCTGAGTGCTTTTCCATCTCTTTCAACGGAGGAGGTGGTCAAGCTGATTTTACAGACTAAGTCTGGGGCCCCTATTGACCCCTGTCCTGTGGACCTCTTTCATAAGTTGGCTACTAACTTAGCTCCTCCTCTTAGAGTTCTATTAAATAAGGTAATAGATGTGGGCATCTTTCCTGCCGAATGGAAGAAAGCGTTGATTCTCCCTTTAAAGAAAAAATCCACTTTAGATACAGCAGAAGAGAAGAATTACTGCCCTGTCTCAAGACTTCCAGTTCCAGTAAAAATTTGGGAAAGGCACATGAATGTGGCTCTTTCTAATTTCCTCGAGCAGAATGGGAAACTCAATAGAACCCAATTCGGCTTCATGAAATCAAATAGCACGGAATATGCTGTGTTGGTGGCAGCAGAGGACATTTGTGGAATCCTGGATAGCAGGGGAAAGGCTGTGGTGGTCCTTTTGGACCTATTTGCAGCCTTTGACACCATGAGTCATTGGGTCCTGATCCAACGATTAAGGAAGTTCAGGATTGAAGGGCCGGCCCTTAAGCTTCTGACATCTTTTCTTAGTAACAAAACACAGTCAGTCACTTTTGAAAATTTCACTTCTAGCCCCTTTTCTTTGCCATGTGGCATCCTGCAAAGGTCCTCATTAGGCCCCACACTGTTCAATATCTATGTGGCCCCTTTGACTGCACTGATTAGATCTTTTGGCTTCAGTACAATATCTTATGCAGGTGGCACACAAATTGAGGTCTCCATCCATTTAAATGTAGATGAGGTAGCCAGTAAATTTAATAATGGTATGGTGACTGTCGTCAATTGGATGGAAAGCCAATGTTTGAAATTGAACTCCGACAAGACAGAGGTGCTCCTTTTTGGATCTGACTTGTCAGTATGGAACTCGTCTTGGTGGTACTCTATGTTGGGTCCTCTACCGTCACCAGTCACAAAAGTAAAAAATCTTGGTGTGATTTTTTTATTCCAAATTAACGTTTAAAGATCAGATAAATCTACTTATTTCTTCTTGTTTCTATCTTCTGAAAATATTAAAGAAAGTTTTACCAATCATTTTCACAATCTTCAGACAACAGTGGTGGTCTCTTTGGTATTATCTCGGATAGACTACTATAACGCCATCTATCTGGGTATTCAACAAGGACTATTGAAAAATCTTCAGAGGTCTGCAGTTTGCTGCAGTCCAGCTCCTGAAAAATCTTAGGAAATACGAATCTGCCAGCAAAGGGCTCAAAGAGCTTCATTGGTTGTCGAATAAGAGCGGAGTTGCTTTTAAAGCGCTCTGCCTGGCTCATAAAGCCCTGCATGGAAAAGGCTTAGATTATCTAAAGGACAAAATGTTATGGTGCACTCCCAGTAGATGTCTGCGATCAGCTTTTGATAAGTCCAGGTTGGTACCCAAGATTCGTAAAGCTTCTTGGGGTGGCAGAAGCTTTGTGCACACTACTGCCTTGTTATTGAATCAATGCCTTTGCATCTTAGGTCCCAGCTAAACTTGATGAGTTTTAGAAAACAGTTAAAACGTGGCTATTCTCATGCTGAAACCTTGATCTGTTTTTGCTCTCATTTATATCATACATGCTGCTAGCACCAATATGCCTTTGGGAATTTGTCGCACTTTATAACTATTAATCTGATCTAATCTAACCCCCAAGTTGTACCCCACAGGTCCTAGAACCTTGGCTGGTGTTAGGGTGCATGCCTCCTGTTCTCCAAACTGCAAGAAGTGGGACTTAGAATCCTATTGCCAACTTTCTGCCTGGGGTATTGGCGTAGACCGGGATTGCCATCAAAGCTGCAGCTGTCTACATCAAATTGTCGGTTGGCCTCAGCTGACCGGTTTGCCCTGCTGAAGAAGATCTTACTTCCAGAAATGTTTCTATGTCCAAATGTAGACTGCTTCACAGAGACTGACGCCGGGCCAAAGCCGATCGGCACAGACTCCAGACTTTGCCCATGCAGAGCTTTTGTGTCATTGTCGATGACAGTCCTGGGACCACAGACTTCAGCAACCCGCCCTCATTAAGTCCCGAAATGGATACAGCTTGTAGCTTGCTACGCCAATGACTTCTCGATGACTACTTTTTCTCCATAAATGTTTCTAAGTCGGAAGATAAAGTTTCCTCCGGGACAAAATACGGCCTGTGCCTCAATGCCTTGACTTTTGACTTTGATTCGGTGTAGCCAAACCAGATTAGAGTGGATGGCACATTGTGTTTTTTGGTGCAATTTTTAATCCAAACTTTAGAAATTCATATCTCCAGTTTCACTCATTCGGATTTTTGTCACTTTGGTTAATTCCATTTATTAACATTCATTTGGGATTCTTCTTCTTCTGTGTTTTAACCTTATTACTGTTTAAGGGCAGCAAAAATAGTTTACACATTGCCTCTAAGCTAGAAGTGACTGTTTTGTACCAGGCTACCAGAGAGTTAAACACAGGATTATTTAGTGATTTTGGTGGTTTACCCTGACAAGGACTGTGATTATTATTTTAAGTGGGTTCTCACCACCTTCAACTAATACTTCAATTTGTTACAGACATTCTTTCTGTAAGTGACCATAACCTCTGCTCTGATAGAATGACAAGTAGAAAAGGACCCCTTTGTGAACATATAGCCTTGTAAGAAAATGCCTCTTTTTGGCATAATTACTCCCATTTTTAGGACTGTTGCTGCTGAACAGACCCCAGTACATGTGCTCAGACCCCTAAATTATGTTGAATTTGGATATACTTCTAATTGGCCTATTTAACTCACTTAGAAGTCTCTATTATATCGCACCAAGTGTCCCCATGGCCTGTAAGTTAAATATCATGAGTGGACTGTAGCAAATATTGTGTCCCCCACTAAAGTGACAATGCAAAACATGACTGGCCTACCAACAGTAGTCTGGCTGTGCAGGCTTAAACTGAAAATGTGACCTGTCAAAATAACCCCTTTTGACAGGCGTAAACCTTCCTTTTAAATATTACTGTCATCCCTAAGTTAACCTTAAGTCCCCATAAGGCAAGGTGCATGTTATGTAAGAGTAGAACATGTAAAATTTTAAAGAGCAGCATACCCTTACAGTGAAAAGGCATAAAAAGCTATGTTCACTGTAGCAGGGTTAGCAGTTCCATAGGAAATCATCGGGAGTCAATGTGTAATTTACATAATGTTATCTCTGCCTAAGAACCTAATTAAAAGTTACTTCTTTGACTTTTTAAAAATATTTATTAAAAATCCGGGTCATTGATAAATTCAGATTTGTAACACATATTTTACAAATGGTAACATTTAAAGTTACCTTAAGCCATCCCACAGACGCTAGAAGCCCATTTGCCTGAGTTTACATGTCACCCAGGAGCTTAATAGCTCCTTGGTTAGGTGCAAATTGACTCCCAGAACTGAGACAGAGCAGTTGGATTTGGGGAGAAATTGACCTTCAACTGACAGGATGGCCTGGGGGCTGTGTCCAGCTCCTTGTGTATCTTCAAAGGATGACTGACATGTAGCTCACATATGGGCCTGCCTCCCCTTTGTCTAACTAGTCAACCAGACACCAATCTCAGTGGGAAAGGAGCTAACCCTGGAACTGGTTTTGAGTGACCACAGGGGAGTACTTGCTCATTTCCCCAGCCACACTTCTAGGGTGGGAACAGGACCTAGGCTCAAGAGAAGAAAGGGTCTGCTGTCTTGGTTTTGGGTACATAGGGGCACTGTGGGGTTGTTTGCAGTAGGACACAGAAACTGCTGCAAACGTTGGTAAGGCTATCCCTGTGAACGTTCTCCCTATTGGTTAGGAGGGTCCAGAAGTCACTCCCACCCACAACGTATTGTCAGCCATAAATGTGGCTCCCCTGGGCATCCTCTTCAGAACACTACTGAACCTGTGGAAAACAGAAGGACTGCACCTTCTGTTGAGAGCTGTGAGGATGGCCCAAAGGGCTGGACCTGATCCCTCTTGTACCAAGGACAAAGAAGAGGACCCAAAAGGGTCAGTTTGCTGACTTCCTGTTAAGCTACAAGGATACAAAAGCTATAAGAAGACCATTTTCTTGAAAGAGCCCAGCTGACCAGTGTCAACTGGACCTTCCCTGGACCCTACTCGTGGCTTCTGTTGGAGTGAGTCTTGACTCCCAAGTGCTGTTCCTGAGGTTCTGTAACCGTGTTAGAGTATACTCCTCCTGTCTAAACTGTTAAAGCTGGGACTTTCTGCCTGGAGAATCGATGAAGAACAGAAATCACCATCAAAGCCACAGCCGTTGAATCACCAGTTGGCCTCAGCTTTCTGGTTTGTCTGGCTGTAAGAAATCCGACTTCCAGAAAAGTTCCTAAGTCTGAACAAGGAGGGCTTTGCTGGGACCGATGCCAATTGATGTTGAGGCCTTCCTGGGCGCGGACTTCAGACTTCGCCTGGTCAGAACTTTCCTGCCTCCATCGATGACTGCACCGGGATCCCACTCCTCAGCAACCTGCCATCATCGAGCTCAGCTTCACATTCAGCTTGCATCTTGATCCGCTGACAAATCGTTGACAAACACGTTTTTTTACATAAACGTTTCTAAGTCCGAGGGTAAACTTTCCACCGGGACAAACCTGGTCCCGGTATCCCAGGTGCGATCCATTGCGGTCCAAGTCTAGGTCAACCAGTTGCCCGTGGTTGGAGCTTTGCGCTTTGTAGAACCAATTTTAATTCAAACTTTAAAAATTCATATCTCTGGTTTTACTCATTGGAATTTTTAGTTCTAGTGTCATTTTATTTATTAACATTTTTCTAAATTGGTTAGCGGTTTTTATTATGTTGTGTTTTGGACTTTTTACTGGTCTGGATTTCTAAATGCTTTACACATTTTCTTACGTTAAGCCTGTCTTCTCCGTGCCATAGCTACCAGTGTTTGAGCTCAGGTTTAAATACCTAAACCATTTCTGGACCTAACTAGAATAGTGACATTATTACTTGTGGTGGACTACCTTCCTCCCCAATACTAATCTACTTTCTCACAAGCCTCTTATTGTAAAATAAGACTTCCGTAAATTATTTTTCACGCTCTCAATTGAGGCAATCTCGTGTGTTGTAAGGCACTCGGTACCTTAGGTGTAATGCCTGACAATTTATTGTTATAAACACTTAACAAAAGGTCAAATCTTAGACACCCAAACTTTGGGGTTGATTCACAAAACTATTTATGAGTAAGGAAGTAGTACTACAGGAGTTCTCTTTTATGTACTCCTCAACCCCAAAACGTCCAACTCTCTAAAAGAACAAGAAGTCCAAGTTCATTGTATAGGAATACTCCTATTTTATTCCTATTCTATTCCAATTTTAGTCGTTTTGGGGGCAATTTCCAAACGCATGCAAGCGAATGTAAAAGAGAATTACAGGAGTAATCTTTTATTTACTCAAGATTCAGGAAAAATAGCAGGGGCAAACCATACTCCTGTTTAAGCCCATTCTTTGCAGGTATAACAGAGCTAAATTCATTGGGTGCACCCAGTTGTATTCTTATCCAATCACTTGTATTGAGTTCCTTCAGTTTATTTAATGAAAGCAAATTAACACCCCATTTTCCAGCATAGACCATAGTAAAGTGTGATCAACTTTATCAAAGCCAGAAGAAAAGGTGAAAAGCTTGAAAAAATAAGCTGTTTATTATGGATTGGACATCTCTCACTTAACAACCTATGAGATCTAAAATTATCAACCATTGAACAGTTTTCCCTTAAGCCACTCTGCTCAAATGTAAGCAGGTTTGTCCTTGGTGATCATGCTTACCTACTGTATCCAATAGCACTATAGGCCTATAATTAAAGAGGGAATTACAAGATTTTCTTTTATATATAGGCAACATCAAATCACTCTTCACAACTTATTAATTGTGTAATTCGACATACCTGCATTAAATAAGAGATACAGGACTTCGGCTCATAGTGACCATAACAGGAACCACACAAAATCCTTTAGCCCCCAAAGCTTATGCAGAATGACTCAGTTTAACCAATTAATCAATTGTGCAAACTAGGCTGGGATCAAAACTCAGATTTCTCTTTGTGGGAGTCTCAAAATAGGAACTACTGACTCAACACCTTATAATTCATTAAAGAACATTTTCTAGGTTTGCTCACTGATTGAGGAAATTCACTTAGGAATGGTTTTACCAATTGATTCTGAGACAAAATGCCAAAAGTCTCTAAAGTTTACCCTAATAGGAGAATTGGTAATCTGAATTAATCATGAATGTGTGATTTTATTATCCTTATCTTACTAACAAGCATTATGAAATTGTCATTTATGAGCTCTAAGTTTAACATTTTATGTATGTGCATCTGTAAAAAGCCTATTGCAGCGCGCTACCAACTTATGCAGTACATTAGATGTCAATCATTGTACTTAAGTTGAATTGCACTATGTAAATCAGGAACCGAATTCAGTAGCTCATGATCCATTCACTGATTAACTCTTAGTTCAACCCAATACACTTAATCATGAGTTGTGTATAGAGGTTCTGTAAGAAATTACAGTGGTTAAAATATTATCACAATTGATGTTTATTGAAAGAAGTATTAGATTATGATCACTGTTAGTCTTAGTCGGTTTTCTTAATTTAGACTCTCTCGGGTAGATGGATAAAACCAAAGACATAATCAATTGTCAATTGATGGTTCCCTCTACTCAAAGTGGGATGTCCTAGGTAATGATCTTCTATACTGCTATTTAACAACAATACATTAATTTGTAATCCCTTTGCAAAACTGTGCCACAAGAGTCAGACTTTTTTTTATATAAATGTGGAATTTACAGTTCCCAAAATTCACCAACTGTTGTTAAATGTGAGGTTAAATAACAATCATTAGATATGCAAGCGTTGAAGTCTTTGTTTAGTATCAGCTTACGAAAAAGGTACAAGGCTTGAAAAGACTCAACAATTGGTAGCACTTCAGTTAACTATTCACAATTATAAGGGGCGTGGCCGAGCCGAGCAGCAAGATGGCCACACAGTAAGGTGGCTCTGCCGGCAGAGCAAACAATCTGCATGATATCCGAGGCCTGGCGCACAATCTCAGCGTAAGAACCTGTAAGAATATCTACCTTACCTCAATACAACAGTTTGCGGGGCTCCCAGCGACAAACTCCGGAGATAACCCGCAGAGCCAGCGGAGACACGACGCGGCCTACCCACGGTCTAACAATTGCCGCGGAGACTCACAGCAGGGGAAGTAGGCGACATTGCACAACTCAGTCCCCCGAGACATCGCCGCTCAAGCCGCCCGCATCAGACACCCAGCCTGGACGAGGGCGCAACACAGCGAGAAGCAAAAGCGAAACCCAGCAGGGCGGGCTGGTGCGGGTACGGAACGAGAGCTAAAATGGCGGCCCGCTAATATCGGAACCCAGCCTTAGTGCACCCAGGAGCCGAGGACACTGTTGCTATTCAACAGTCGTGGTGAGTCCTGTTGACCGGCGCATATGCCCCCCGCCACCGTAGACTCACCTGAAAACGGCCCAAGGGAGACAGGAGCGGGCTGAGGCGAGTGGCGGGGGTTGGCTGGGAGAGGCGGGCGTGAAGGTGGGAGATCGTAGCTGGAGGGAAGGGGCTCGCACGGACAACGAGCTGGAACGGTACCGGCCCCAGTCACCGTGCACCAGAGGACATCTTGCTTTACCCCCCCCGTGCCCGCAGCGGATGGAGACCACGCCTGGGAGCTCCTGGGCACTGCCTCGCGTCGGACACACAGCCGGACGAGGGCGCAATGCAGTGCGATACAGAAGTGAAACCCGGCCGGGCGGGCTGGTGCGGGTGCTGAAAGAGACCTAAGATGGCGGCCCGCTGATATCGGAACCCAGCATTAGTGTGCCCAGGAGCCGAGAACGTCGTTGCTACTCAACAGTCGCGGTGAGTCTTGCTGACCGGCGCATATCCCCCCTCCCTCCCGCCGCCGTAGACTCACCTGAAAACGGCCCGAGGGAGACAGGAGCGGGCTGCTGCGAGTGGCGGGGGCTGGTTGGGAGAGGCGGGTGTGAAGGTGGGAGATCGGGACCGGAGAGAGGGGGCTCGCATGGACAATGAGCTAGAGCGGTACCGGCCCCAGTCACCGTGTACCTGAGGACATCTTGCTCTACCCCCCCTCTTGCCCGCAGCGGACGGGGACCGCGCCTGAGAGCTCCTTGGCACTGACTACATTTGATCAATCGCCGCCCTCCGGGGAATAGCAGGAGAAAGTGGGTGGTTGATCTCGCCCAGCCTGGCTCTATTGGACCACTGACTTTTGCGCAGAGGGTGGGTAGCAGACCTCCCCCCCACTACCCGTATACAAGCCACAGCGGCCCCCACGACGACCCACTGCTTCAGCCACATTTCAACAGTACCGACCGCAAGCGGGGGGCAGCGAATACCCGTCAATTTCCCCGCAAGAGGAAAAGCCCAGCAGTACACAGCTGAAGAAGGGACCGTGAGGCAGCGCGACGAAAGGCAGCTCTCAGGCCACAAAGCTCACACACAGAGCCACTCACAGTGGAAGCATGAACATCATACGACACGGGGCTCTGAGGCCAAGTTGGTGAATAAATAACGGCGAAATCGCGACGCAGTGAGGCAATTGATAGCCGTTCTAGCACTAACAGGATACCAGCAAGCCCTGATTGGCCCGGACAAACTTCTTGATTGGGCCTCCTTTGTAATTCAGGCAAGACTATATGTGACGCAATACACAGAGAGCATACTACAGGTCCACCGACACTGCTGCCTCGGAGTAGAGTGTAACCTATTCACGGGTGTAGCCAGCCAGCCCGTGATAATAGAGTGGAAACGAACGTGACCCCCACAAAGCAAAGAGGAGAGGTGGTGGAGAAACTACCTATCAATATGGGGAAAGCCGATAACAAGCAACCGAAAATCAACTTTGATAAACGGTCAACACGCCTACTCTCACAGCTTCACTCACTGTAGTCCCTGAGACCCAAATGGACTCCGATCCGGAAGATGACATCCGAGCAGTGATGCGGGAGGTACGAGGAAGCCTGAAAGCCATCGATACCAAACTAGACAATATGGCGGAACGAATGGACCATATGTCCCAAAAGATTGATAAACACGAAAGTCGGATTGACACACTGGAGCAGCGAGTCTCGGACTCGGAGGATCGTCAGGAAACGTCTCGGAGTAACATGCTCCGTATGGAGAGAGTCCTCGAAGCGATCCGGGCCCGCAACGAAGATTTGGAGGCGAGGTCCAGACGAAATAATATCCGTATCACGGGAATACCGGAATCGACGAACATCCAAAATATGGAACGATACGTGGAAGATTTGCTCCGTGACCTTTGCACTGACGATCTCACGCCAATGTTCCTGGTGGAATGAGCGCACCGCACCCTGGGTCCCAGGCCGGCCCCAGGAGCCCCGCCAAGACCGATTATAGCTCGCCTACTTAACTATAGGGACAGAGACACTGTGTTAAGAGCAGCAAGAGATAAAGGGGATACTCAATTTCAAGGCAACAAGATTGCGCTATATCCGGACTTTACTCAAGCAGTCCAGTCAGCGAGAAGGGAATTTATACCGGCTAAAAAACTGCTTCAACAGACAGGCACGAAATATGCAATGATGTACCCGGCCAAATTACGAGTCCATATCGGAGGAAAGCCTCTATTTTTCACTGATGCTAATGCTGCCATGAAGTTTGCGAAACAGCATGCCAAGAAGCACCGGCAGCAGGAGACTGAGGCTTAACCTGACCCTAGCAATCAACTGAGTGATAATGACTGAGGTCGTATGTCAAAAGAGGGCATGTCTTTTTATAACATCGGAGAGGCCGAAGATGATAACCATGTACGCCAGACCCATCCGTATACGCTCTGCCACCCTGTCCAAGAGTGACAGGGCAGTTAGCAGGCAACCCTGCGCCCCCCTGAGGGATGATTCCCAGTCATGCTCAGTTCCAAGGGTTCCCTCATGCAGGGAGTTGTTTAGTAAGGGATGCACAACCTGATTGGGGGGTTGGTGTGGGTGGGGGGTGGAGGGGGGAAGTTGTTGTTTGTTGTTGTTTGATGCAAGACAATACAGCCATGGTCCTGTATATTCTCACTCCTAGACAGCCACAAATAGCCAGAACACCATGTAAACTTACGCATACAATGGAACGGAGGCCTCATACGTGGCCCAGGGTAAAAAGGGAGGAGGTACCAGGCACGGACATAACCCAGTTAGCCTCACAGCTGTCACCACAGCCACCTGTCTAACCTCAATTGCCTTACCTGGAATGTGCGAGGCTTGAATGACCACCGCAAATGCAGACTTGTACAATCTTATTTATCTAGGCACCAAATAGATGTTTGTCTCCTGCAGGAGACTCACCTCCTAGGGACGGCAAGTACGCGACTGTCCATTGCTCGCTGGGGTGAGATTCATAGTGCAAGCTACTCAAGTTATTCCAGAGGAGTGGCAACGCTCATCCGTAAAGGAATTCCCTGGCACACACACCAATCGATTAAGGATCCAGAAGGGCGATTTCTTCTTTTGAAAGGTACATTATATCACTGCCCATTAATTATAGCTAATGTATATGGACCCAACACAGACGACCCCACCTTTATCCGACACATTTGGCACAGGATCCAATCCATGGGGGACTCCGCAATACTCTGGGGCGGGGATTTTAACATAACGATTTCCCCTCACATGGACAGAGAAGGTGCGACGCGCGCCCATCACCCCCACGCGACAGCAACACTACACAGTATCATACAAGACTATGCTCTGTCTGGCCCTTGGCGCACAATCCACCCCACGATTCGGGAGGGTACCTGCATCACACACCACCGACAAGCCTGGTCCAGAATAGACTTTTGGCTACTCACTAGAGACTTACAGGTCTGGGTGCAGAATGCCAACCATCACGCGAGAACGCTGTTGGATCACGCCCCTGTGGCCCTAGCACTGCAGATTCCACAACCGTATCGACAGCCATTCTAATGGCGCCTCCCCTCCAATGCTTTATTAGACTCAGCTTTTCGCGAACAGATTCGAATACATATTCAAGATTACTTCGAACACAATCCTGGCTCGGTGGAGACTGAGGGCAGTGTGTGGGAGGCGTTTAAAGTAGTGATCCGGGGACACTGCATAGCAGGGCAATCTGGGGTCCTCCGTGATATCAGAAATAGTTTGAGCCGAATCAAAAAGGAACTGCACGAACTAGAAGCACAATATTGCACAACACCAACATCCTCTATCTTGGCTAAGATGCGCCACACGCTCACATGCTATCAGGAGGAGGCCGAACGGGAAGTCAAATTCTTACACAAACAGACCACAGCGCGTAGATACGGAGAAGGAGACAGACCGAGCAAAACACTGGCCAATCTCCTACGTAGACCCAGGGGCTCCCCTTATCACAGAATTATCCACTGCTGAGGGGGAAATTGCCCGCTCCCCACCAGACATCCTTTCCACGATGCGCAGTTTCTACAAAAAATTATATACATCCGATTCAGGCATGGCAGAGGATTTACTGAGTGAATATTTTGATTCAATAGCACTAGTCTGGTTTGATAGAGCCCATCGGGAGTACATGGAGCTGCCCTTTACAGTAGAGGATATCAAACAGATCATAGGTGGAATTCCAGCAGACAAAGCCCCTGGCCCGGATGGCCTGACAGCAAAATTTTATAAGGAATACGCTGATATCCTAGCCCCTCGCCTTCTGGCGGTGTATCAGGAAGCCATGGAGGTGGGGCATCTGCCCCCCTCACTGAGAGAAGCCATTATTATAACGATCTTAAAACCAGACAAAGACCCCACCCACTGTGATTCCTATCGGCCAATTTCACTAATAAATTTAGACGCAAAACTTTTCGCAAAACTTTTAGCCATTCGACTGCAACCTCTACTCACCCGTATAATTTTACCAGACCAGTCCGGGTTTATACCGGGACGGTCTACGTCCCACAATCTTCAGACAATCTTTGCTTTAATACACTATCTAGCGCCCCACGTTCCGGCAATCGCGGCCTTACTCAACGCCACCAAGGCATTCGATTCCCTGGAGTGGAGCTTCCTTTTTCCGATACTACACCGAATAGGTCTCAGCCCCATTTTTATCAAACAGATACAATTATTATACACGATGCCCACAGCACGCGTGCGGGTAAATGGACTGATCTCTGAGCCCTTCAATATAACCAGGGGGACAAGACAGGGATTCCCCCTTTCACCCCTACTTTTTGCCATCGCCACCGAGCCACTGACGGCGCGTATTAGGCAACACCACACACACCGCAGCATAGGATTTACATCACGCAGTCTGTCAATTTCATTATATGCGGACGACATTACCCTTTACATGACAGCCCCCAGAGAAAATCTGGCACCTATGACACGAGAACTGATCCGCTACGGGGAACTCTCCGGGGTGCGCATAAACTGGAGCAAATCTGTCATCTTCCCCCTGACCTCCGGCACTCGACCCTTCGACACGGAATACCCCCTCACCTGGGCGACAGGACCAACACGATACCTGGGGATTTGGCTAAGCAATGATCTTAATGAATTGTGGTCCGAAAACTACGGTAGGGCCATTGACTGGATCACAGAAAGGGTGCACCGGTGGAAGACACTGCCCCTCTCCCTGGTGGGTCGCGTCGCACTAGCCAAAATGATCATACTGCCCAAACTATTGTACATGTTTGTCAACATCCCCATACCCCTGACAACACACTTTTTCAAAACACTGCGCTCCCTTATGATCAAACTGGTATGGGCCGGGAAACAACCCAGGATAACATGGGAGGTACTTACCCTACCCCAATCCCAAGGGGGATTGGCCGCCCCTGACTTTATACTGTACGCTTACAGTGCACAGGCGCACTTCCTACACTATTGGGTACACCCTACACCCTTTCAGCCACATGTAGCTATAGAACTGGACAGAGCTGCGCCATTGCCACTAGTCACTGCCATTTTCCAAGTATTTAAGAGACCACGAGATGAAGTTAATACGGTAGAGGCGCTGCATTGGGCCTGGACAGGGCTACGTAAGAGAGCAAAACTCGACACATTATACGCCCCTTCGATGCAATTAGCAAATCATCCACAGATACCCCCACTGCGGGACCGCAGGGCGCGAGAGAGAATGACCCAGCTTAAGATCTGCCAGGGCAAGGACTTATTCCCCGCAGACACTTTCTTGACTGTGCAACAGATGTGTGGACTGATGCCACCCACAGCCACGGACATGCTCCTGTACTATCAGATCCGCTCTTCCTGCAGACGAAGATTCAACACATTTCCACATACCCCCTCGACACTGGCTGCACTAGAAAACGTACTTATGATAGAGCACGGCCGCAAGCTGATCACCCGCATCTATAATACTATGCAGCGTGAATCGCCCCTAATTATTCCTGAGGCTAAAGTGGGGTGGGAGGCAGAGACGGGAACGACTATTTCGGACGACCAATGGCAGTTGGTCTGCGGACAGTTAAAACTGTTGTCCTCTAATTATCGGCTAAGATTAATTCACTTTAAATATATGCATTGCCTGTATCGGACTCCGGCACAATTGCACAGAATGGGTCTGCGCCCTGATGATCGTTGCTGGCGTTGTGGGGATACACAGGCAAACTTCTTACACGTGGCATGGCACTGCCGACCGGTGGCCAATTTTTGGAGATGCACACTGCAACACATACAGGCCATAACTGGACATCAGCTACCCTACACACCGCTAGTGGCATTGCTGGGAGACAAAACTGATATTCCACCTAAAAGTAAAAAGTTGACGGCAATGTTGCTGATCATGGCAAAACGTCAAGTTGCAATTCATTGGAGAGCGACTCGACCGCCGACTACAAAAAGTTGGATCATTAGTATCATACACTGTAAAACGCAACTGGAGACATACTGGTAACAGCTGCCAGCGCGATCCCGCCCCCGAAGTTTCTGGGCGCCACTTGTAGACTGGCTGAATACTGTGACCTTAGATGACCTTTAACGTACTTACTGGGTACCCCTGCCCTCCCTCCCTTTTGTGTCCGAGCCCCCATTGTATATCCCTAACACTTAGCCTGGATATGAGGCACTGTTTATCATTCACTGCAGTCATGTTGTAATGTTCTGATAATGCTCTTTTCCGATATATGCTGTATCTGATGTGGCAGGTCGCCCCACTTAAGACCTGTAGACCGATTACTATTTGCTGATTGTCTTGCTGAATGTAACTGTTCATATTTTGTGTTATAAATGCCAATAAAAACAAATTTAAATAAAAACTATTCACAATTATATTTGACTCTAGGAGAGAGATAAACATTAAACAATAGAGCCTAATTTCAACTCCATTTATAATTATCAAAAACCGTAAGGTCATAACACAGTTAGAATCAATGGGCAACAGGGCACAATTATAATTGTAGGAAGCCTTACGAAGAATAACTAAACACCCTTAGTGTACCCACTCTTAGCAGGAATGAATGAATGAATATAAGTTTTGTAGAGCGCGAACTTAGCCCAGGGGCATCAAGGCGCTGCGGAAAGCGATCAGAGTAAAAGGTGTCTATAGAGTCGGAAGCTTAAAGGTTAGGACAGGTAAAAAGCCAGGTCTTCAAGGACTTACGAAATAAGGAATGGGTTTCCAGAGTGGAAATTGGGGAAGGAAGGGAATTCCACATATTGGCCCCTAACAACGAGAAAGCCCCCCCCACCTAGCTTTGCTCACCCTGGGAACTGTTACCCGGTTCTTACTTGCAGATCTCAAGTCCTTGCCGGGAAGATATCTTTGAAACATTCTGTTGATACCTTCTGACCCCCTATTGTGGACAGCCTTGTGGACCAGGCATAAAGCCTTGAACACAATTCTCCTCCCCAAAGGGAGCCAGTGAAGGCTTCTAATGGTAGCTGAGACTGAATGGAATTTGGGGAGACCCATCACCAGCCTAGCGGCGGCATTCTGCACCAATTGAAGTCGATGAAGAAGTCCTTTATTTATCCCTAAATAAAGGGCATTACAGTAGTCCAACCTCGAGACCACGAGGGCCACCACTGCCTGTTTCCGTGCAGGAAGGGAAAGAAAACGGAAGATCTTCCTAAGAGTCCGTATCATCCCAAAACAGGTAGAGACAGTTCTATTTGTTTGTGAGCCCAAGGAAAGAGAGGAGTCCACAATGATGCCTAAATTCTTGGCACTAAGACAGGGGCGGGGGCAGGATCCAAGAGAGTCAGGCCACCAGGCCTCCGACCACATATCCATCTTGTCTCCAAAAATTATGACCTCCGTTTTATCCCCATTGTGTCTTAAGTAGTTCTCAACCATCCATGCAGCCACCGCCTGCATGCAGTTTTTAAAATTTACTGCTGAGGCTGAGACATTCTCAGTGATGGAAATCAGAATCTGAGTGTCATCAGCGTAGGAAAGCACTTCAAGGCCAAAAGATCTTACCACAGTGGCGAGCGGGGCTACATAGATATTAAAGAGGGTAGGACTCAATGAGGATCCCTGGGGGACTCCACAGAACAATTGTTTAGGGGCAGAAAGAAATTGGCCCATCTTAACTCTTTGCGAGCGATTCAAAAGGAACGATGAGAGCAGATTGAGTGCGGAATCCTCTATCCCAATTTCCCGGAGCCTGCCAACCAGCCTACAAGGAGAAATCGTATCGAAGGCTGCCGTCAGGTCCAGGAGAATCAGTAGGGTGGTGTGACCAGCATCAACCTGTTGTCGGATGTTGTTAAAGACAACGGTTAATGCCGTCTCCGTACTGTGTTCACTCCTGAAACCATGCTGCGAGCCATCGAGCAGTTGGAATTCCTCCAAATAAGAACTGAGATGGCGGTTAAGATGTTTTTCCAGAATCTTAGCCGGAACGGGCAACAGGGAAATGGGCCGATAGTTTTTTGATTCTGTCGGGTCAAGAGAAGCCTTCTTTAACAAAGGTTTTACCACCGCCATTTTCCATGCGGTGGGAAATTGGCCAGAGGAGATAACGGAATTGAGGATAGCGGTCAGAGGAGGTACAATGGCCTCACTTCCTAATTTCAGAATCTTAAGAGGACAAGATTCGAGGGGAGAGCCAGATCTAATCCCACTTAACAACAACTCGGTATCCTCTTGAAGAATAGGAGGAAAGAAGCGCAGACGGCAGTCCTTCAAAGGTACTACCCGAGGATCAGATAGGGGATTAGTTTTAGTTCCCGCGGAGTTTAAGTTCTCCAAAGAGGAGTAAATGTCCTTAATTTTGACATAGAAGAAATCAGCCATTTTATCACAGAGGTCCTGAGAGACCTCGGTATTTACACTAGACGAAGGGGCTGAAAGGGAATGGATTATAGTAAAAAGTTCCCTAGGGGATCTAATGGATTCCGTCATCATTGAATAATAGGAGAGCTTTTCCTCATTGATAGCTTGCTTATATTCCCTTAGCCTGATTTTATGCAGATCCCTTTCAGCTGTAGTAGGGTCCATCCGCCACTTTCTTTCCTGATGTCGGCAAACCTGTCTGAGCTTTCTCAACCTCTCAGAAAACCATGGGGCTGAGGGGCGCTTTCTTGCCACATAGTGCTTCTTAAGAGGGGCAAGAGAATCCAAGGCTGCCGTTAACCAGTTGGTGAACTCGTCATAAACGGCATTGACATCAGCATGAGGGGGGCAGCAATAATTGCTGAGTTTGTCAAGAAAAATCTCCTATTAATCCCTCTGAGGTTTCTCTTCAGCTCCACCCTGTTCTTAAAGTTAGGGTCATGATGAGATACTAACATTTCCAGGATGAAGGGGATGGCAAAATGGTCAGACCAAGAGAGAGGAATAGGGTCCATGACCTTTATCCCAGGATCATTTGAGAAAATGCCATCCAGGATATGTCCTGCCATATGCGTAGGGCTCTTCACTAACTGAGGGAAACCACAGGAGTCCATGACTTCCAAGAAGGCCTGCGTTTCAGGGCACAAAATTTTCTCCAAATGGAAATTAAAATCCCCCAGAAACGTAGCCTTCGAGCTCGCTAGATAGGGCTCTATTCGGCTAGGGAAAATCTGGGAAAACAGAGCTCTGGGTCCAGGAGGCCGGTAGGTAACCACTCCAATAAAACTTTCGGTAGGGAGAACCTTCAGAGAAAAATAAAGGGCCTGATAGGGATCTGAAGTAGAAGTGAGGGCCTCGGTAAAACAGGAGTAAATGTCTTTATACATTACCCCTAAACCCCCACCCACCTTCCCTTCCCTGTCCAGTCTAACAAAAAGATACCCAAAAGGAATAGCCTCCACTAAGCCTCCACTAAGTCTGGACCTGAGCAATCTCTGGCCCAGGTTTCAGTGATGAAAACCCAATCGGGTTTTCGAAGGGACACAAAGTCATTGAATTCCATGGCATGTTTGATAAGGGATCTGGCATTGAGAAGATATCCCATAAAAGAATGTTTCAGAGGAAGGGGATTGAGCCAACAACTATCCTCAGAGGGATAGTGAGCTGCACCCAGAGAGAAAGACGCCTCACAATGTTCACAATTAAACCTCTGACCGCCACCCATAGCTTCAGGATTCATAAGACTGCAATGCCCCTGCTCCTGAGATTGAAGCTCCAGGAGCTGTTCCCTGGAATATATACGGGGTTTACCAGAGATTTGGGGGAGTTGGCAAGGGTTTTTTGCGCAAGACTTGCTTAACTATGTACCATATTCTAAACTGGAAAAAAAACTGTAATTAACCTGGTTTTCTGTGATGAAATAATATGAACAGCAGAAAATGGGGTTAAATCATCAAAATATAAACAAGAACCAAAGGCCTTATCTAAGTGCTGGCAAATGGCCCGCTGTCCACCATGGTGGAAGAGGTGATGGCTTCCCCCATCATGTGGGATGACCCCCGTCATACATGTAGATCTCCGCCTGTCTGGTGGACAGCTCTGAAACTTCAGAGGAGTTGCTCCCATGGCATCTCATCAGAAGGCACTGTAGCTTTGTGGATCTGCTGGCATGTTTCATGCAGCAAAGTGTTTTTATTTTTCAAAAACAAACTCCCAATATGATGCCCTGGTAGCTTTCCCTGAAGCTCTGAGCATCATTTTCACTTTTTTCTGTCTGTGAGTGCCAGACTTTTCCTAGTAGTCATAAAAATAAAACAAGTCAGGCAATAATTCAGCCTAAAATATATAGTCAATTTTTAGGAGTTAATCACATTATTTGCCATTTGCCTTCTCCATACAAAGCTGTCATGGCCCGTTGTGTGTCAGCTCAAGCTGTATTTGCTTACCAGTGCCAAAATTGGTGTTACCCTCCATAAATTTCCACACTGAAGTCTCCAGTAAGGTAATATTAGTCATTGGTTTCACTGAAGGCTCAAGTGCTCAAGGATAAGGTATATGAAAATCTATTCCTCTGTTGAGCATTGCATCTTCTTGATGCTAAATCAGACCACAGACAGCATTGATGGGCAGGTCACAATAACTCATGAGGCACCAAAATCACCAATACTCGTTCTTTGAAATGTGATCAGATTCAAGTCAGATGAAAGAATGGTTCTTAAGGTTAGAACTGAGTGAATATTTCCAAGAAGAAATGATTGATTCAATGGCTATGGAGAATCTAAATGTGAGTACAATATTAACAGCAGTTAACTGGGGATTACTGGGCATGTTGGGGGAACACCATTCAAGAAAGTTACATACTAACCAAGGAATTAGAAATATGATCCTGAGTTTGAGGCTAAATGTAGGGTTCTTAACTATCACTCCCTGTTTGGAATTAATTTGATTTTTTTAAAGAAGGTCTGAATACATCTCTATTTTGATCTAATGGACAAATGATGGGAGCATCTGGTGTAGTAGAAATCTGTTGAGATAAATATTCCTGAAAATCATACTTTCCATTGTCCTGTTTTTCATTATTTTAAGTGTTTTTATTTTTTGTAGTTAATCTTTTTCTATTTACCAGATGTTTCCTAGTAGCATCCACTAATGGATCCTAGGAACTAATGGGTTCGACAGAGCCTGAAAGGCTAGTATCCATCTGTTCAGAGGAGATTTCCACACAATTATCAGACAATAGATAGTGGTAAACAATTCCTTGTCACAGGAACTGTCAAGAAATTATTTCTTTTGGATGGAAATTTAGTAGCATTTGTTGACATATCTAAAGTAAACAACAAAACATAACACAATAACATACACAACAAAATCACATTGCATTATTGCAGCCAGAAAAGCAACAGAACAAATCATCACCTCAACAAAATGCCACACATACATACACAAAGGTTCTTTTCACTCGTTTCCAGCTCAGAGTCCAGTCATAAAATATGTGTGGAGCAAGCAGTACCTTAACCTACTACCAATGACTTGGAATAGGGCCAGGCACAAATATTTGGTGATCCAAGTCTAGGTCTTAACCTAGCACTCCCAAGTCTCACTTCATGTGATTCAGCCAACAGAGTTACTGAATACATCTTAGGCAGCAGAAATTTGTGGCAAAAAGACACACAGCTCAGATCTGTGCCAATATGCCTTGTCCCAAACGGCTTCTGAGCTTGAATTACAGAAACAGGATCAGGGAATATTACCATGCAAACTTAACACACAAATTTCTAGCATATTCTTGTGACATTAGTGAAAAGAGAAAAGGACGAAAATTTGTGCAATTCACAGTTCTCAGTATCAGACTTTCCCAGTTCTTTCTGACACTACCTTCTGGTTATTTAGGGCTACTCCACAAGGGCATTTGCTGTTTTGTTTTTTACACAGTCTACATGCTTTGGCAAAAGGTATTGGTGTGTTTGCTTGATTCTTAACACACAAGTAGCGAAGGGGAGGTCAAACTACTGCATGTCCTTCTAAGATATACATCAACCACAAAACGGCACGGTAGCTGTACAAAGAATGACTGCTGTCCTATAAAGGAAACCAAGTCAGAGTCCTATTTGGATGTTATAGAATCCCTGTCCAGGTGCCTAGGGAAGTCCATCCTTATGGAAGAGGAAGCCTCACACACATATTTGTGTCATGCTTCATCAGCGGCAACCACTCCCCACCCTGGTAGGACATTGCCACCAGGGTGGACTCGACCTCCCCTGGTAGGACAGTGCCACCAGGGCAGGCTTGACCTCCTTTTGGTCTCAGACTAGGGGAGTGTTCTTAGATAAAAACTACTGGACAGAGGCGGGTTCCAGATCAGTGAATTAAACATACCTTGCAGTTCCCCAGTGTAACACCTTCGTTAATTGGGAACTACAGGCATATCTAAAGACATGGATATTTCTATGAAATAATTTGTATCACAAGACATTAAATAGCTTGTTAACCTAGTTATGTCTCTGAAGCAGTAAGTTGTGTCACAAGACATTGGCTTGTTTACCTAGTTATTTCTTCAAAACAATGGGCCAGATTTATCATAGTATTGCGTTGCCTTTGTGTCACACATGGTGTTGTAAGGGCAATGCAATTCCAAAGTCAGATTTACCAAGCCACGTAAGGCTACGTTGCGTGGTCGTGCGTTGCTTGGTAAATCTGGAGTAATGTAAGGCAACTGCCTTGTGTTACTCTGCCTTGGGAAGGCGTTCCATGGGTGGAGGGTGGGTGTTCCCACGAATCCACCCATGGATTTTGCTGCATTCCCAGATTTACCAAGACCGGTAAACCTGGGGCTGCATCAAAATGCTATGCATTTCCTGGGGAGGCGCAGCAATTAAAACTATCTCTATTTCTCCTTGTTACTTCCTCTTTCTATGCGCGCTGCATTCTGCCGCACACATAGAAAGAGGAAAAAGCAACAGAGGACTGTTTTTGTGCAGGAAGGTGTCCTCTTCCTGCACAAAAACAGTCCTGCCTGCAATGCAGGCACCCTTGCACCATGGCATGAGGATGCCAGTGTTGGCGCTAGGCAGCAGGTTGTGCACCACTTCAGGAAGAGAGCAGGAATGTGCCATATATTGGTCAATATTTCTGCCCTTTCACACAGCGAAACAAGTTGTCTTGCTGCATTGCGTTGCGTGAAAGATTGATAAATCTGTCCCTATGAATTATTTTACCAGATAAATGTAGAATCCCACTTTGATTTCTGTATGTGTTTAGTGCACAAACTAACCATAAATAATAAAACAGTAAAAATCTGAACACAGCAGCATGGAAATGCTATCAAATGTGTAGTTTTGGGTTTCGAAGTGCCAGTGGGGGTGTCCGAAGCATTCAGATAAAGTAAAGATAGGTTGTTACTCATCCACAATCATAACAATTTGGATATTTAATACAAACATCTGCAAAGCCTTTCCCCTCCTTTCTACTTTATAAGCGTACATGTTAATGAATCTAACACGAGTGAAGCAGAAATTCCAGAACATGCCACTGATTCCCTTGGGTGCATTAGTAGGTATAAAAGGAAAATGTCCCGTGGAAAAATGTTTCCGTTTGAAACAAATAAACAAAAAAAGGAAATTGCATATATTTTCCAAAATCTAATAAAGCATATTTTTCCACAAGGCAGAGATTCCACACATGTAAAGTTAGAGAAAACATGTGCATGTCGGGAAAGTTACTACAGGTGGTATCAGTTTTAGCAAGCTGATGCCCACGGGAGATAGTATTGCTCCTTCTATATACATTCATTCAGTTACAGTTAGACATATTTGCCTTTTACACCAGTCACAAATATTCATAAATTCATTGGTTCATCTGGAGATCTACTATTTTTTTGTTTAAATCTAGACGTGTGTCTCTATTGATTTTATATTATATGCCATTGCATTCCGTTTTTTTAATTTTAAATAGAATGGAAAATCTGTCAACCTTGAAAGAAAATTCCAATTTGATTTCATTACAGTGAATTTGATACCAATTATGAGAGGAATCTATACGTGTAGTTTTGTTGTGCTTTTACCCTTTTTCTATAGTTAAATCCTTTTTTTATTACATATTACTACACACATGTACCAAATTCAAAGGAGGCCAAGAGATAAAGATAAACTGCACTACATCATGTACCCAGAATCAATATCTGGAATACAGATGCTTTGTAATATTAACTATTTGTATAGTGCAGATCTCCAACTCAATTTTCTCTAGGTGCATAAATGAGAGTTTTCTCTTTGTCTATAGAGTATACACAATCAGGGAATGGGTTTAGGGACCTCAGTCCACGGAGTCTGCACAGATTTTACAAAGGAAATTTAGTGATACTACTACTCTCCAGGGTGCTGCTAACTAAGACCTGTGTACTGTGATCTATCATTCTCTTCTACCAGATGTTCAGTCCCTCCATATCCTGGACTGACAGTCACGTCACCATGGGGTGTGGATGCACCCTGGGTCCATTACATGACCAGCATCATAGGCGCAGCTAGTGAGGATCATCACAATCAGTGAAGCCTCAGGGGACTCATTTTCAAGCTCACTGGGGGAAAATCACAGGCCGAACAGAGGACGGTGGCACAGCTTTCAGCCAAAGCCAGAACGCTTTTCTCTACACTAATTGCTGGTGGCATGTGTGAATGCTTCTAGAACTGATGAAATGGGTATAAGCATTTTTATTTTTAAGTTTCAAAAAGGTAATTTTATTGAAATAAAAAATACGGCAAAAAGTCATACAAAGCATGTGATTATAATATCAAAAAAGGGGGAGGAATACACAGAAGATAAACAAAATCTGGTAAGCTGTGCTAACTTCCAACCATATATGTTTGTTAGACAAACGCAATATTAATGGTCATACAAATCGAAAGGTTAAGGAGGCTTCAAAACTTCTTGTTCCATAGGAGTGCGCATACCGTAAAGTTTTGCATTAATGTCAAGGAATTGTGTGACAGGGGACCATAATAATAATCGCTTCATGGCGAGAGAAGCAGGGTAAACATAAGCTGTGTCTAATCTGTGGTTGTGACAAACTGCGTACCACCAAGCCTAGAAAGATAGTTTAGAAAGATCTTTCCAATTTTTGGTGATTTGTTGAAACGCAACTGCTATGAGTAAGTCTAGAATTCGTATACTTGAGGTACAATTGTCCCATTCATCTGATAAGGAACCTAGAAAAATGTTAGCAGAGAAAAAAGGAGCTACATAGTCAAAAATTATGACTATCTGCTTCCAAACGTTTTCCCAGAAATCATGAACAAAAGGACAAGTGAAAAGTAGATGTTTTAAATCAGTGTGTGCTAAGGAGCAGGACCAACAAGCATCTGATATGTCACTGTTTATTCTATGTAGGGTCATGGGGGAAAGAATGAGCCTATTATATACAAAAAAGAGTGTCTGAGTGGTATTAGCTGCTCTGGAAGTTTTCCTGATTTTAGACCATATTTTATTCCAAAGGGGGATTGACCAATCCTTACCGAAATCCTGTTCCCAGGCAAATTCTACATTAGTTTTGTCTCCACTGTTAATGGATTTATGCAAAAAGGAATATATGGTAGAAGCCCTAGGATTTGTGTGAAGGAGATTATGAAATTGAGTGATATTTTGGGAAGCATGAGGAGGAGATGAGGAAAACTGAGATAAAGCACGACATAAAGCATTATATAATGATTGGTATTTATTTCGAAATGAGGGAGGAAGGTCAAATAGGAGACTCGCTTGAGTGAAAGACAGTACATTGTTATTTTCAAATAACTGATTTACCCAAATTAGGCCTTTTAGTCTCCAGGTTTTCCAATAAAAAGGTTTACCCTTGATCAATATAAATTTATTATGCCATAAAGTAGATTTAAAAAACGTTTCAGAATCATTGAGTGTGAATGATAGGACCGATTCTAATAATCAACTTGAGTGTTTAAGAATGGGAGTGGATATATGTTGAGGTTTGCGAATGAACAACAAGTATTCTTGGAAAGAAAAGGGAAGCAAGTAGGATTGTTATTGTAATATGGGGCTAGCGGGGATCTGATATCCAATTGGAGGTTTAACGCAACAAAAGTGCTTTGTGGTACTTAGAGAAATCAGGAAAATTAACTCCTCCCTCTATTTTGGGACGCATAAGTTTTAGTAAAGACATGCAAGCTTTTTTGTTGTTCCAAAGAAAAGAAGAAAATATGGAATTAATTCTCTTAAAGGATTTAGAGAATATAGCTATTGGGATGTTAGAAATAAAGTATAGAATAATAAGAGATAGCATAATTTTGATAGTATCTAAAGGTCCCCACCATGAGAGATAAAGAGGATGCCATCTGTCTATCAAATCAGACAACTTTAATAAACATTTCTCTACGTTCGTGGAAATGGAGGTTCTAATTGACGGGGCAAAATATAAACCCAAATATTTTATATGTTTGAGATTCCAAGTAAAGTTAGAACATATAAAATCTTCTTTAAATGTAAATTTGGTTAAAGGCAAGATCTCACATTTATCATTATTTAATTTATACCCAGAAACAAAAGAATATGAATTCACTTCTTGTAGAAAGGCAGGGAGGGAAGACTGGGGATTTGAAATAAATAATAAGATATTATCGGCGTATGCTGCCAATTTCACTTGTAATGTATTAGATTTAAAACCGTGTATTTCCTGGTTTTGACGTATTTTAGAAAGGAAGGGTTCCAAAGCAAAATTGAAAAGAAAAGGAGACAGGGGACAACCTTGCCTAACCTCTCTGCCTAAGGTGAAATATGGGGAAGGAATACCATTTTAGAAAAACTGTTGCTTTAGGACTTGAATAGAGGAGAGAAATCAGAGATGTAATTTTTGGACCAAATCGGAACCATTTGAGCGACTGAAAAAGAAAAGGCCAATGGACTCTATCGAATGCTTTCGAATGGATCATCCCTCAGCCCGACATTGTTCAACATCTACATGGCCCCGCTCGCCCACGTCGCCAGACTGCATGACCTCAACATCATCTCCTACGCCGACGACACAGCTGATCCTCTCCCTCACCAAGGACCCCCTCACCGCCAAAACCAACCTCCACGAAGGAATGAAAGTCATCGCAGAATGGATGAAGAACAGCCGTCTGAAGCTGAACTCGGACAAGATGGAGATCCTCATCCTCGGCTCCACCCCCTCAGCCTGGGACGACTCCTGGTGGCCGACCGCCCTGGGAGCAGCACCAACGCCCACTGACCACGCACGCAACCTGGGGTTCGTCCTCGACTCAACGCTCTCCATGACCAAGCAAGTCAACGCCGTCTCATCCTCCTGCTTCAACACCCTCCGCATGCTCCGCAAGATCTACAGGTGGATCCCCACTGACACAAGAAGAATGGTCACCCAGGCCCTCGTCAGCAGCAGGCTGGACTACGGAAACGCCCTCTACGCGGGAGCCCCAGCCAAACTGCTGAAACGACTGCAACGCATACAGAACGCCTCTGCCCACCTGATCCTCGACATCCCTCGACACAGCCACATCACACCCCACCTGAGAGACCTGCACTGGCTGCCCGTCAACAAGAGGATCACCTTCAAGCTCCTCACCCACGCACACAAGGCACTCCACGACACCGGACCAGCATACCTCAACAGACGACTCACCTTCCACACCCCGAACCGTCAGCTCCGCTCCACCGACTGCGCCCTCGCTACCATCCCCCGCATCCGAAGAGCGACCTCCGGCGGCAGATCGTTCTCCTACCTCGCCGCCAAGACCTGGAACACCCTCCCCATCCTCCTACGGCAGACCCAAGACCTACTAACCTTCAGGAGGTTACTCAAGACCTGGCTATTCGAGCAGTAGCAGCACCCCCCACCCCCCTAGCGCCTTGAGACCCTCACAGGTGAATAGTGCGCTCTACAAATTTCCTGATTGATTGCATCTAGTGCAATTGCCGCTAGAGAATCGGATACATGGGAAGACTTGGATAAAATGTCGAAGAATAGCCATGTTTTATCCGTAATGAAACGTCCCTTAACAAAACCAGACTGTTCCCTGCCAAGAAGGTCCGGTAGGAAAGAGTCCATTCTCAAGGCCAAGGCTTTGGAATTTTTTTTATAGTCTATGTTTACTAAGGAGATGTGTTTGTAATTCCTACAATAGCTCAGATCTTTACCATCTTTGGGAATGAGGCATATCATAGCTACTAAGAAAGATCCTGAGGCTTTGCAAGTATGTAAAAAGAAGATATGAGAGCTGTCACTTTTGGGAGGAGTAGTTGAGAAAAGTGTTAAAAAATTCTACAGTGATCCCGTCCGGGCCAGGATCTTTGTCCTTTTTGAGTGTATGTAATGCTGTATGCAATTCACCTTGTGAGATATCAAACTCTAATGGATTAAGGTTTAGTTGTGTATCAAAAGATCTCTTCATAGTGGAAAGATAACCTATGATTTCAGTATCTGAGGGAGAAGTATCTGGTGTGTATAAAGAATTGTAAAAATGATGAAATTCCTCTAAAATCTCTGAATCCTTATATTTAAGTATCTGTTGAGTATCTAGAATTGATTCAATATTAAGTCTATTGTATTTGATCTTAAGGTAATTTGCCAGTAGTTTGCCCGATTTATTCTGACCCCCATAAAATTTTGCACTGGATTTTAAAAGATAGAATGAAGCATTATCTGTAGATTCTTTATTGAATTTAATCATGGTGGCAATGAGTTCAGATAAACATTCTTTTGACCTAGAAGTAAAGTAAGAATGTTCCAGTCTCTTTATTTTTGCGAAGAGGTCTGTGGCATTTTTTCCGAGCTGCATGTCTTTTCTTGGAGACATAGTTAATGATAAAATCCCTTGCAGTTGCCTTAAAGGCGTCCCAAATAGTACAAAAAGGTAAATCATCCGATTCGTTGAGATTAAAGTACTCATTAAAAAAAGAGGTTAAAGAGGAAGTAAATTTGGGGTCAAGAAGTAGAGAGTTGTTAAAGCGCCAACGATTAGGTAAATTGGGTTTATTAAGAACATCTAAGTGGATGGATATTGGGGCATGGTCCGAAATTAAAATAGAACCAATGTCAGCAGATTATAAGGACTGTGAAATACTATGAGAAATAAAAAAATAATCAATACGTGACTGGGTCTGATGTACCGGTGAAAAATAAGTATATTCCCTTGTGGTGGGGTTACAAAGTCTCCAATCATCCAACAATTTCCGTTGCTTGATAGTTTGTACAAAAAGCTTATGGGCTTTATTCTGTGTGAAGGAGGCTAGGGAACTGCGATCGATAAAGGGGTCTATAATCTGATTACAATCTCCCGCCAAGATAAAATTATCATGGGGATGTTGTAGAAGATTTTTTGTAAGGTTAGTCCAAAATAAAGAATCACCTGTGGTTGGAGCATAAATGTTAAATAGGGAGAGTGGGGTCTTTCCAATCATCAATTCAGTAAACAACCATCGACCTACATCATCAGATTCCTGGGAAACTAGTTTAACACATAAAGATTTATGACATAATGTAGCGACTCCATTTCTCTTACCATCTCCTGGAGAGAAGTAAACCAAATCCACCCAATCTCTTTTTAATTTCAAAGATTATTTTTCTGTGAGGTGAGTTTCTTCTAATAGAGCTATGTCTGCTCCTAGCTTACATAAATGCGTTAGGACACATTGGGGCCGATTCCGATCTCGGTCGGAGGCGCACCCAATACTATTCGGTCGGGAAAAAGCCATGCGAAAGCCAGTTTCCCGACCGATCCGTACAGTACACCGAACGAGCAAGTACGATGCGCACAACAGCAAAAATCCCGGCCGAGCCGTACTCACCCAAACCAGGTCCTGTTCTCCGACCGAGGCGAATCCGGAAACGCCCGAATCGAGTCGCACGGAAGGGAAAATGCAGCCCCGTCCGGCCGGACAAGTACGATGCGCTTTCCGTACGCGCCGAACCCGTCGCTACGCACGGCACGTCAAAGCATCCGGGAGAGGCGCACATAAGCTCCGAATCGCGCCACAACACGATCCACGGCTACGAGACGAACACAGCACCGACGAGGACGACGCGAAGCGACGAGGACGAAGCCAAGCGACGAGGACGACGCGAAGCAACGAGAAGGACGAACGACACGAACCAACCATGAATCCCTTCGTCCCGATCATACCAATATTCTACATCTACTACCGGAACAGGCACGGACGCGTACGGCGCAGAAGGTAAGTCAGACACCAACCACAAAACACATACAACACGTACACGACACATCACACACATACACTGGGAATCTGAATATACTTACACCAGCAACAGCAGCACCATAGGGGCGGGATGCCCATCACCAATGCCACATATGCACACAGGGGCCTGAATGCGCGCCACCACCCCAACCCAGGGGGGCTGGATGCCAACCACCCTCAACCAGGGGGGCAGGATGCCTACCACTACTACCACCCTCACCCAGGGGGGCAGGATGCCCACCACTACTACCACCCTTAGCCAGGGGGCTGGATGCCTACCACCACCCTTAGCCAGGGGGGCTGGATGCCTACCACTACTACCACCCCCACCCAGGGGGCAGGATGCCTACCACTACTACCACCCTCACCCAGGGGGGCAGGATGCCCACCACTACTACCACCCTCACCCAGGGGGGCAGGATGCCCACCACTACTACCACCCTTAGCCAGGGGGCAGGATGCCTACCACTACTACCACCCTCACCCAGGGGGGCAGGATGCCCACCACTACTACCACCCTTAGCCAGGGGGCAGGATGCCCACCACTACTACCACCCTTAGCCAGGGGGGCTGGATGCCCACCACTACTACCACCCTTAGCCAGGGGGCTGGATGCCTACCACTACTACCACCCTCAACCAGGGGGGCAGGATGCCTACCACTACTACCACCCTTAGCCAGGGGGCAGGATGCCCACCACTACTACCACCCTTAGCCAGGGGGGCTGGATGCCTACCACCACCCTTAGCCAGGGGGGCTGGATGCCTACCACTACTACCACCCCCACCCAGGGGGCAGGATGCCTACCACTACTACCACCCTCACCCAGGGGGGCAGGATGCCCACCACTACTACCACCCTTAGCCAGGGGGCTGGATGCCTACCACTACTACCACCCTCAACCAGGGGGCAGGATGCCTACCACTACTACCACCCTCACCCAGGGGGGCAGGATGCCCACCACTACTACCACCCTTAGCCAGGGGGGCTGGATGCCTACCACCACCCTTAGCCAGGGGGGCTGGATGCCTACCACTACTACCACCCTCAACCAGGGGGGCAGGATGCCTACCACTACTACCACCCTCACCCAGGGGGCAGGATGCCCACCACTACTACCACCCTTAGCCAGGGGGTGCCAGATGCCCACCACTACCACCCTTAGCCAGGGGGCAGGATGCCCACCACTACTACCACCCTTAGCCAGGGGGCTGGATGCCTACCACCACCCTTAGCCAGGGGGCTGGATGCCTACCACTACTACCACCCTCAACCAGGGGGGCTGGATGCCTACCACTACTACCACCCTCACCCAGGGGGGCAGGATGCCCACCACTACTACCACCCTTAGCCAGGGGGCAGGATGCCTACCACTACTACCACCCTCACCCAGGGGGGCAGGATGCCCACCACTACTACCACCCTTAGCCAGGGGGCTGGATGCCTACCACTACTACCACCCTCAACCAGGGGGGCAGGATGCCTACCACTACTACCACCCTTAGCCAGGGGGCAGGATGCCCACCACTACTACCACCCTTAGCCAGGGGGGCTGGATGCCTACCACCACCCTTAGCCAGGGGGCTGGATGCCTACCACTACTACCACCCCCACCCAGGGGGCAGGATGCCTACCACTACTACCACCCTCACCCAGGGGGGCAGGATGCCCACCACTACTACCACCCTTAGCCAGGGGGCTGGATGCCTACCACTACTACCACCCTCAACCAGGGGGCAGGATGCCTACCACTACTACCACCCTCACCCAGGGGGCAGGATGCCCACCACTACTACCACCCTTAGCCAGGGGGCTGGATGCCTACCACCACCCTTAGCCAGGGGGCTGGATGCCTACCACTACTACCACCCTCAACCAGGGGGGCAGGATGCCTACCACTACTACCACCCTCACCCAGGGGGCAGGATGCCCACCACTACTACCACCCTTAGCCAGGGGGGCTGGATGCCTACCACTACTACCACCCTCAACCAGGGGGGCAGGATGCCTACCACTACTACCACCCTCACCCAGGGGGGCAGGATGCCCACCACTACTACCACCCTTAGCCAGGGGGGCTGGATGCCTACCACCACCCTTAGCCAGGGGGGCTGGATGCCTACCACTACTACCACCCTCAACCAGGGGGGCAGGATGCCTACCACTACTACCACCCTCACCCAGGGGGGCAGGATGCCCACCACTACTACCACCCTTAGCCAGGGGGTGCCAGATGCCCACCACTACCACCCTTAGCCAGGGGGGCAGGATGCCCACCACTACTACCACCCTTAGCCAGGGGGCTGGATGCCTACCACCACCCTTAGCCAGGGGGCTGGATGCCTACCACTACTACCACCCTCAACCAGGGGGCTGGATGCCTACCACTACTACCACCTCACCCAGGGGGGCAGGATGCCCACCACTACTACCACCCTTAGCCAGGGGGCAGGATGCCTACCACTACTACCACCCTCACCCAGGGGGGCAGGATGCCCACCACTACTACCACCCTTAGCCAGGGGGCTGGATGCCTACCACTACTACCACCCTCAACCAGGGGGCAGGATGCCTACCACTACTACCACCCTTAGCCAGGGGGCAGGATGCCCACCACTACTACCACCCTTAGCCAGGGGGGCTGGATGCCTACCACCACCCTTAGCCAGGGGGCTGGATGCCTACCACTACTACCACCCCCACCCAGGGGGCAGGATGCCTACCACTACTACCACCCTCACCCAGGGGGGCAGGATGCCCACCACTACTACCACCCTTAGCCAGGGGGTGCCAGATGCCCACCACTACCACCCTTAGCCAGGGGGCAGGATGCCCACCACTACTACCACCCTTAGCCAGGGGGGGCTGGATGCCTACCACCACCCTTAGCCAGGGGGGGCTGGATGCCTACCACTACTACCACCCCCACTCATAGGATGGACAATGCATGACACAACAAGCACACCACAACCTAGGGAATGCAAGATTAAGGCATCCCCCCACCACCATGACAAGCGTGTGAGCAGGCTGTGTCAAATGCCTACAACACCGAACATGACATTGAACATACAATGTGACCCCCTAGCACATGTGCCACACATATATGTGTGTGGCACCCACAATGCAAGCAGCCCATGACCATTGTGGCAATGGGGCCTAAACCCCCATCATCACAGTGACCAAAAGGCAAGTGTGGGGTCCATAGCTGAAGCACATTTTGACCATTGTGGCAATGGGGCCTAAACCCCCATCATCACAGTGACCAAAAGGTAAGTGTGGGGTCCATAGCTGAAGCACAGTTTGACCATTGTGGCAATGGGGTCTAAACCCCCATCATCACAGTGACCAAAAGGCAAGTGTGGGGTCCATAGCTGAAGCACATTTTGACCATTGTGGCAATGGGGTCTACACCCTCATCATCACAGTGACCAAAAGGTAATTGTTGACAAAGAAAGAGCTGCAACTGCCAAACTGCATGGATCATTCCTGGTCACAGACCCAAAAACTCATCTGTGGCAAAGTAGTGTATGTGTCCCATTGCAACATAAATTGGGGGAGCCAAATACTGCAGTGCAAATGAAACATTCCTTTGGCCATGTGCAGACAAACAACACCCATGGTGGCTGAGACCGTCAACAGTCATCAATGACACAATGACAGAAGTGACCATCAGAATGCAGAACCACATATTTGCACCAATGGGCACACAAATGCAGATACCCTGTGGAGACAGCAGATGTGAGGTGAACAGATACCATACCATGGCAGCAATGGGACACACAAACCATGATCACTGTGCTGACCGATGACCTAGGAGTCCCAGGGACAGCAGGGGAAACACACCAAACAACATACAGCCAATGGCACACCCAAGATATGCCAATGCAGTGGTGCAGATGCACAAACACAAACAGGCAGACCAACACTGTCATCATACACAGCAGGTGAGGGGTGGGGGTGCCATTGTCCCCAGGCAACAACACAACACATGAGGAGAGCTGAATACCAATCATACAGATGTGCATACACTGCCACACTAAGGTAACTCATGGATCCAAATCCCCTATGTGGGCAAGCAGGCATTGACAGGTGAGAGGGAGCACAAAACACACATGTCACACAGGCACGTAGGAACAACAACTGACACAGCAAGTCACAGACACACCACAGCACCACCCCCAGGGCCCCCACAATGTGGTGACCCTGGGCTGAAGAAAAATACCACTGTGATGACAAAGCTAAATGTCGTTCACACTGTGAACCACAGTCAGGTGTCCTGAGCAACTAACTACCATCACACCTACACAAGCACAAATCAATCAGCATGGCCAGTAAGCCAAGGCCAACATGGAGGCAGGGGACTAGCCGGGCAACAACTCTCATCTGCACACACTCAACACCACACCCCTCGACCTCCAACAATGTGCAGCAGTGAAGTACACATGCACTGGTGACATTGCACATGCACCCATTACTATTCCAGGGTGGTGGGTGGGAACCAAGGTGTAGAAACACATCACACATGGACACTCAACAAGACTCCTGAATGTCTGACACACTGCACACTACGCTGTACATGGACATGACGGCAATACCACACCGACCAATGGGATCCCAGCCACAGTCACACACCAATGAAGAAACCAAGGTCACCCACAAAGAACACACATAGACAACAACCAACATTGCAGCCCGGACCCTAAGGAGTGCCAGCAGTCACACACACAACGTGTCACAATCACTGAAAGATAACACAAACTGGAAATCACATGACAGGGGCAAACAACAAGTGCCAAAGGGAAACCTGACTGTGACCCATCTGCGTCAGCACACAAACTCTGCCCTGACAGCAAACACACCTATGGGTGACACCCTGATGACCAGTAATGTGCCATGCACCCACATCACAGAGAACACAGGGAGAAGACTTTGGGGAACATAGCTCAAGTCAGCAAGCATCACAAACAGGTACAACACTAGGGATCACAGCATGCGCAGATGAATGGAAGTGAACACACAGACATGCACATACAACACACACCTTGGGCGCAGGCAATGTCACACGTGTACACACTGCCATGAGGGGACTCCACTCCTGTGTGAGGAAAGCTGTGCCATATGTTGCCTCAGTAGGGCCCCATCATGTCAGCTGAGCACTTGGTCACACAATCAACAATTAGCACCAAATGAGGGCTCCCATCACATCAGCCTGGTCATGGATGTGCCAACGGAATCATCAGCACAGATCCAACACACTTGTATAGCAATGTTGCACTGACTACACGGATGAGTCCCTCCCCATTGATGCCCAAACCTGCATGTCCACTGGAGATGGCAACACGGTCAGGGAAGTAGACAAATGCAACGATGGCAGGCACAACAGATGTGCAGGGGTGGAAGCCACAGATGTGAAATTGCCAATGTAAGTAGGAAACCCATTGCCAAATACTGAACACATGACACCCTCAGATGCTGCTATTGATGACATGGATACACCACATGATAGGACACATTCCCCCTGGACCACATGGGTTCCTGCACAGTAACACTTCATAATCATGAGACCAGATATCACCATCACTGCAGCAAGGGCATGGTTAGCTGCACCAACAACATGTACATCTGAAGCATGAGCACTAGAGAAAAGAAAGTTGCTTTATTCAGCATATGTGTTGAGGCCAAACGAAGTCCTGAAAAAGAGCAAAGGCCAATGGCAAGTCCATTGTCAAAGTTCAAACAGGGTGACACTGGCAGATGTCACCCTACGCATGCCTGCACAATACCAGGGACAATCCACTAGGAGGGGCAACCGGGGGGCAGGCCAGGCACCGCAGGGACAGGATCAGGGCTCACCAGGGGGAGTCAGGGAAGGGGTGGTGGGTGCTGGAGAGCCACTGACAACTGCAGTGGAGGTGTCTGACATGGTGTGTGCCGGCACAACTGGGGGGCATGACACAGATGTCGTGGGTGCCGGCACAACTGCAGTGGACCCTGCAGATGGGGTGGACAGGTCCGCCACTGCAGTGCCCAAGTCAGACAGGGCGGTAGTGGACTCCACTGCAGTGCCTACCTCCAGGGGAGGAGAATGGGGAACAGGCAAGGTGGGTTGGACAGAGGGGGAGGACACCCTCACCACATCAGTGGCACAGACAAGCGCAGCGGGGGTGTGGTGCTGGGAGAGCAAGTGGCAGGGGGAGAAGGCCGGAGCATCTTGGGGATGGTATATCTGTGGGTGGGGGAACCTGGGGCAGGGTGTGGTGGGGGCACCTGTGCAGTGGGGGCCTGAGGGATGGAGGACGGAGACCTTGTGCCTGAGCTGCAGGGCGGTGGCGGGGTCTTGCTCTTAGCACTCCGGGGGACTTGCGGGTGGGGGCCTCAGTCCGTCTGCGCCTGGGGGAGGGTGTCCGGGGGCGAGGGGCACTCTGCTCCGTGTGGGTGGGCTTCCTCTTCCCCCGGGATGCTGGAGCAGCTTCATCGGTGGGGAAGAGGCCGAGGTCACAGAGGAAGAGCTGCTGTGACTTTGGGGTTGCAGGTGAGGCAAGGGAGGGTGCTTTGGAGGGAGAGGGAACTGAGGACTGCGCAGTGCATGTGGATGCGTGTGTGTGTTCCAGGGCCCCATCCCCTGTGAGTCTGGCTTCAGTCCCCTGAATGTGCTTGCGTGTGCGTTTTGTCATTGGCGTGTGTGTCAGTGTGCTGGATGTGTGTGTGCTGGTGTGTGCCAGTGTGTGTGTGCCTGGGATGGGTAAGGTGCTGGGGAGTGTGGATGGAGCAAAGGCAGGAGGGGTGAGGGACCGTTTGAGGAGGGACACTGCTGCCGTCAGGGAGGAGTCCATGGACCTATTGCCCCTCTGTAGGTCAGACATGCCCGATGAGATGCCCTCCATGAACGACACCAGCTGAGTCAACAGCGCGGTGTGCGCATGGAGGACACTCAGCATGGCTGTCTGCCCTACATGGAGCTGGCGAAGGAGGTACACAGACTCCTCACTCAGGGCAGCAGGGGACACAGGGGCAGGGGTGCGGTGCCTGGCCCAAAGGAGACACGCTCCCGGACATGGGAGCCTCCACGGACCTGGGGAATGGGAGCCAATGGGAGGGCGGTGGTGGTGCTGGTGGTGGCGGGGACAGCAACACTAGCTGGGGTGTGGTGGCTGCTGACACCCGCCTCCACAAGGGAGTCATCCTCCGAGTTGCTCTGGTCCTCAGCTGAGGTGGATGCTGCTGAGGACTCCTCGGTGTGGCTCCCCTCGCCCTCCGTGCCACTGGGTCCCTCCGACCACTCCTCGGCTGCTGACCCAGTCTGGCTCTCCGGCTCCTCCTGGTCCGTGGAGCTGTCCCCTTCCGTGGCCGTGGATGTATCTGCAAACAATGGGGAAACAGACAGACATCAGTCACCTGCACATAACGCACACACCACTGTGAGCACAGCACATCACAGAGCAAGCCCTGGCATCATTAGTTGTACATTGCTAAAAGTGCACTAATTGAACAGGAGAAGTCAATTGTCAGTCTGATGCCAAGCATGGCACTCACATCCCACATGGCCTTGCACCCATCTGTCTGGTGTCTGTTGGATTGCAACACCCCAGTGTTGACACATGCACCAAGTACACAGTAGTTGGACAGTGCAGAGGACACGGTGTGGACACATCACAGCTCTTGCCACTGAGTCAGTACAGGTTTACGGATGTAAGGGATGCCCAGAGTCAAATAGGAAATGCATGTGATGCATACCAGCGACAGACACCATGATGCACCCATGTCCTGATAGCCAGCGCCACTATGGTGTGCATGTAGCACATGTCACTCCCCTGCAGGATCACCAATCAGTAGACACATGCCATGGCGGAGGCATGACTGCAAAGTCATACATCACTGTCTCAGTGATGTATGACTTTGCAGCCAGACAACAACACTCTGCACTGTGTCACAATAGTAGGTCATGGGGAATGCAAGTCCTGGAGCTGCACAAGTGCACATGTACATCCCCCCACAACACATCCTCTTAACCCTCATCTGTCCAGGTCATACCTATTGGACATATGGGAGACCTGTGACACTACCCTACATGTCAGAATACAGGCATTGTGTAAGCAATGGACCCACCCATGATGCCCACCACAGAGTCAGGGAAACAGATGCTGTCTCCCACCTTGAGTCAAGCAAACTGCAAGGACACAGTCCTAAGTGACAGAATTCCCTGCATGTAAGGGCCACACCTGGGTATCAGATGAGGAGTGGGCAGTGCACAATAGAGGGACATGGCTCCTGGACAACATGACTGCTGTACTGTGGCAGTTCAACCTGGCCCGAGGAGGGCACATAACATGTTAGACAGAGTACACAGTGCAGTCTTTGACTCACCCCCTCCTTGCTGCTCTCTGGCCTTCAGCTGCCCATCCAGGTCTGGAAAGACCACCGCCAGGATCCTGAGCATGTGGGGGTCAGGGTCCGTGTTCCGCCCCTCCTGCGAGGAGGCGACAGCTTCAGCTGGACCCGTGCAATCCTCCGGGTCCAGCCCCGAAGGTCCTGCCACCTCTTTTGGCAGTTGCGGATCCGGCGCTTGTAGACCCCCACGGACCGGACAGCCCGGACGATGTCCTTCCAGATCTCATGCTTCCGATGGGCAGAAGCCTGTCAGGATGACAAAGTGATAAGGACATTACTACACATGCAACATATCCGTGCATGACACAGTTGCATATACATGTCGCAATCACAGGGGCACATGGTGTACCCAGGCAGTGCACGGCTGCCCATGGACAGTTTTCCAGAAGTCACTACATGGTATCATAGCATGGGGAGTAAAACCCTGTTCAGAAGCACTGTCACTGCACCATACCTGTCCAGTGCAAGTCACTACACACTATGGGGGTGACAACTACTCAGTGAGCCTGCTAGCCAGTGGTGTGCTGACTCTCAGCCTTGCTAGTCAGACAAAATGCACATTCAGAAAGGCAGTGCACAGAACACTCACCTGCTCCCCTGGTGTCCCATACAGCTTGCTGTACTGTGGAAGTAGGCTGTCCAGCAGGGCCTGGTTCTCTTCAAGGCTGAAGGCTGGGGCTCTCTCCACAGTACGTGCCATTGCAGGGTCCAGAGGGGCAGAGACAGCAGCAGTGCAGTGGCAGATGTCGTCCTGGAGCATGTAGTGCAGGCAAGTGGGCTCTCAGGGGAACATGCAGCAATATATATGTGCTGGAGAGGCAGATACTGTCCCTTGTGTCCAAAGTGATAGGTCCAAGTCGTTTGCATCTTCTGAATCTGGCCAATCCATGGAATAGCAGCACCAAAACATGCCCACAGCATCCTTCAAATCTTCAACTTCATGACATACATTATTTTGCAACATTGTTGTGGGTGACCAACTGATTTTCCAGCAACCGACTCGTTCGAATATTCAAAAACGCGTCCGTTGCCAGGCAAGCCCATTGTCAATGGGTGCGCACCGATCGGTCCATTGCTGTTCAACGCGCACAGGGGTACAACGCGTACCCGCACACATTGAAAGCAATGGGCCGGCCGGAGGCACCGATCGGTCCATTGCTGTTCAACGCGCACAGGGGTACAACGCGTACCCGCACACATTGAATGCAATGGGCCGGCCGGAGGCACCGATCGGTCCATTGCTGTTCAACGCGCACAGGGGTACAACGCGTACCCGCACACATTGAATGCAATGGGCCGGCCGGAGGCACCGATCGGTCCATTGCTGTTCAACGCGCACAGGGGTACAACGCGTGCACCGCACACATTGAAAGCAATGGGCCGGCCGGAGGCACCGATCGGTCCATTGCTGTTCAACGCGCACAGGGGTACAACGCGTACCCGCACACATTGAAAGCAATGGGCCGGCCGGAGGCACCGATCGGTCCATTGCTGTTCAACGCGCACAGGGGTACAACGCGTGCACCGCACACATTGAATGCAATGGGCCGGCCGGAGGCACCGATCGGTCCATTGCAGTACAACGCGCACAGGGGTACAACGCGTACCCGCACACATTGAATGCAATGGGCCGGCCGGAGGCACCGATCGGTCCATTGCTGTTCAACGCGCACAGGGGTACAACGCGTACCCGCACACATTGAATGCAATGGGCCGGCCGGAGGCACCGATCGGTCCATTGCAGTACAACGCATCACTGTACATGTGACTGGCATATGTCAGCATGCCTGTCTCAGATGGACATATGCCAGCCACAGATAGCTCCCAGGGAGTGAGGGGCACACCTACATCACGACAGCCTGTCCAAACCTTATCATAAGGCATGTAAGGCTGCATTTCCTATTGTGTGTATGTTGGTGTACATGTTGTCCTGTGGGTGTCACCTGTGGGCAGCCACCCCCAGGCTGTGCACGTGTTAATGGGGACAGGATCCTGGGTGTTACGTGTACGTGACCACTGTGATGTGCAACTGTTCATATCTGTGCATGTGCCATGGTCACATTTCACAGTGGTGTTTGTGTATGTCATGTCACATACCCCGTGAGTCCCATGTGGGACGGTATGTTTGAGCCAGGGTGTCCCAGTGGCACAATAGTGATGGCCCTCCACAGTCTTTGTGCATGTAGTGTTTACAATGTCTCTGATTTCATGTGCACAATGGGAGACAGTCTCCACATCCACGTTGTGTGTGCATGGACTCTGATGTTGTGCGTGTGTGTCACAGACGTCCATGGCTCTCCTGCCATGGCAAGTGTGGCCACTACCTGTGGGGGTCATGTTTGTTTTGTTGTGGTGTACACATGATACTCCAGGTGATGCCAGTGTCCATGTGGCATTACAGGGTCCCTGGGAATGTGCCTGTCGTTGAGCTGTGGTGCCTGGGGCACATCTGTCCTCACATGTCACTGGGGGGTGACTGTGACACAGCATCATGATATCCAATGGGCCAACCTGGGACAAATTGATGCCACCTGTAGGACCGTGTTGACAGATGTTGGCCATGTATGTACCATAAATGTCGTTCCGGTACTGCACACTTCATGTAGTTGTGCCTCATGATGATGTATGTTGGGATCTTGAGTGTGTTCAATGCCGCATATGTGGGGTGACTGACGATCTTGCTTACTTCTCCTCTGCACTGCAGGGCTCCTGCTGTCCATCGGCCATTCCCAGACCTGGCAACGATGGTGGAACGGGACAGCATCCGACGGTACCGCTTCACCAGGCAGCTGATTGAGGATTTGGCAGTGCAGTTGTCCCCACATTTGCAGCCTGGCCGGCCGTATCCTACAGCGCTGACCCCCAAGGTGAAGGTGATGGCAGCCCTACACTTCTTTGCCACCGGTACCTTCCAACATACTGTGGCGTCTGCTGGTGGGATGTCACAGACCATGTTCAGCCGTGTGCTCCGCGATGTTTTGGCGGCAATGTTGCTCTTCCTGAACCGGTACATCTATTTCCCTAGACTGCGACGACTCACTGACGTGAAGAGTGACTTTTATGCCCTGGGGAGGATGCCGCATGTCATTGGCTCCATTGATGGGACACATGTGGCTTTGGTACCACCACAGGCCCAGGAGCAGGCCTACAGGAACCGCAAGCACTACCACTCGGTCAATGCACTGGTGGTGTGTCTTGCAGACATGACCATCACACACGTGTGTGCCCGTTTCCCTGGTTCAGCACACGATGCCTTTGTGATGAGGAGTAGTCGCATCCCCAGGTTGATGGCACAGATGCAGAACCAGCGTGCCTGGCTTGTCGGTGTGTACTGACTTTGTGCCATTGTGTGTGATCTGATCTGTAGTATTCCGCCCACTTTTCCAAGTCAGCTGATGTGCACTTGTCTGTCCGTAGGTGACTCGGGATACCCCAACATGCCGTGGTTGCTGACACCCCTCAGGAACCCTGTGACACCTGCCCAGATGCGCTACAATGAGGCACATGGTCGGACCAGGAGAGTGATTGAGCGGACCTTTGGTCTCCTGAAGAGCCGCTTCCGCTGCCTGGACAAGACCGGAGGGTCCCTCCCATATGCCCCTGCGAAAGTGTGCAAGATTATCATCGTCTGCTGCATGCTCCACAACCTGGCAGTGCGGAAGGAGTTGCCTCTCATCCAGGATGACGATGACCAACATCCGCCACCTGTGGAGGATCCTGGCCTGGACCACGATGCCAGTGACGATGATGATGATGATGGTGATGGTGATGTCCGCACACAGCTCATCACCAACTTCTTTAGCTGAATGTGAGTATCCTGAGGTGTCATGTGAATGATGTGAGTTGGCATGATGTGTGGGTGGTGCTCTGGTGCTGTTGGAGTGTGTCCATGGGCTACTTGACAGGATGTGTGTTGCGATGTGTGGTGACAGGTGGGCTGTACTCCCCAACAGTGTTGACATGCTAACTTGGTTCTGGGTGGGTATCTTGTAACATGTATTGTGCATGAGTTTTGCTGTTCTGTCCTGTACTGCATTGCTTTTGACTGTGTGTCATTTCTGTCCTTCACAGGGTACTTTCAGATTCGTTTGGTGAACTGTGTCCACCGACGACGTGATTGCACATCCAGGCTGGTAGCTGTTGTGTCCCTACAGGTGATGTGCGCCACACCCATGGACTTCCTTCAGTCTACAGTTGTTGACTGTGTGCCCGCTGCCAGGTGGGATTACCTTGCATCTGTAGTGGTTACAGCATGTTGCAACTGTGTAATAAACCTGTGCTTCACTTTGTGATGTGCGTTGTCTGTGGTCACACATTTGACTGCCATTTGCTTACTGCACCTGTGGGCTACTTGACTACAACTGGGAATGGGTGTGGTGTCTGTGCATTGCACCGTCTTCCCTGGCAACATCAGTGTAGGCAATGAGTCAGATGGCCTAGGTGTGTATGTGTTGTGTAGCCCTGGTGGTGTGTCTCCCTCATATGTGTCACGTTGCCTGTACTCACATGCCTGTGTTGTCCTTGCTGTTGCAGTTCGCATACACTGTGTAATTTTGCAGTTCATCATCCCCATAACAGCACCCACGTTGGAATCACGACAGAGGCAAGTATGGTGTATTAGTGTGTTTATTGTGATAATAGTGCATAGGATGGATTGTGCTGTACATGAATCTTGCAATCCCAAGTTCCTAGATGAATAGAAAGTCCAGGTAGACAGGATCCCCAGTATCGGGGCCACTGTTGTCTGACACATTGTTCCAACTTATACTCCCCATGCAATGTGTGGGAGTAGTGTTGCCATCAACAGGGTGAACAGTCTGTGCACAAAGGCGAAAATCCAGAACAGGTTCAGGCTTCCTGGGAGTTGCGCTTGGCCATCAGCCTCTCACTTTCCCTCCTCGGACGACCCCTCTTCTTGGGGGGCCCTCAAGTGCAGGCTGCTGCGGTGCAGGGGACTCTCCGCCAGAGTCCTCCTCCCTCCCTGTGGCAGTTGCAGTTTGTTCGGTACCAGATGTTGTTGGCACACAGGGAGGTGTGGACTGGTTGCTGTTCATCTGGCGGAGGCATTGTAAAATGTCCCTGTGCACCGCCGTCATCTCATGTAGTACATCCCACTTGGACTCCACGCGGGTCATGTGGGAGTCCACACGTGACATGTGGGAGTCCACACGTGACATGTGTGACTCCACTTGGGACATGTGGGAGTCCAAGCGGGCATGATGGGCAGCCTGCTGCTGTTTAATGTCTCTGAGGAGCCCCACTACCTGGCTGAGCTCTCCGGTGCTGGACTGGTACGCATCAGCTATGCGTACCAGTTGTGGGTCTTCATGCACACCAGCAACGTCTGCAAGCAGCGACCTCTGTCTCCCACCCCTCCCACCACCCCTGCTGACATGTGCAGTGTGTGCAGTTGCACGCACAGATAACCCTGGTCCACCTTGGGGGTTGGTGGTGGTGGTGGTGTCCATGGCCCCAGGTTGGTCCAGGGTCACTGCGCTGGTGTTGTTCCTTATTCTGTCCATGTCGGCAGGGATGGTATTCGTGGTGACAGTCGTTGGAGGGGTGGGTGCAGGGGGTGCAGCTGGTGGACCTGCTGGTGCTGCAGCTGGTGGTCCTGCTGGTGCAGCATGTTGACTTGCACCGGATGTGCCAGGTTGTTCTTCATCGTCCGAGGAGGACAGAGGCTGTACGACGCCAGTGAGCTCGGCATCCTCTTGAGCCTGGGACTGGGACTCCTCAGCGTCTGCTGCTGTGTCCCTATCATCACCTGTTTTTGGGAGACACAAACAATGTATGTCATGTTTCTGCAGGCATCAGTGGTTGACACACCTGACAGTTGTGACTGTGCCTCGGGGTGCGGGCCTGTACATTGTATTGTCCTAAGTCGTCACAGTCAGGGGTTGATATTGGTGTGGCACATTGTCCTGCATTATTTGGGCATTTCTATGTATTCTCTGGGGTGTGAACATGGTCTGCATTGATTGTGTTTGGTTGACAGCCAGACCTCCTTCCCACCCACCCACCCACCCAGTCAGTTATCCCACCATGGAACGTGCTTGCATTGCAGGGAGTGTAAGTTGTCTCTCAGGATGTCAGTCAGTGGTGTCCTGCTGTTTGTTGGTGCACAGTTGGCAGCAGGGCCTTGTGCTCCCCACAGCAGTAGCCAGTGTCAGCCATCTTGTGAGTCCTTCTCCACTCCCTGTGATGTGAGCATGGTTCAGGGTGGTGTTGATGGGACAG